>JANTOQ010103378.1:1936-16202 GCA_027564595.1 Bythotiara depressa | reverse complement strand
ATGAATGCAATGAACAAAACTAAAATTAAACTACTCTAGTACTGTGCTACCCAGAAATTTAGTATGATTTGATTTGCTAAGACACAACAGTTGATATACTGTGTGATAAACGAAACAAGTCCCACTTGCTAATCTATTGATTTCTACTACCATACATCTTTTAATAACATAATAAGTAATGCCTTGATATGTCTATAAAAATTCCCTGAGTTTTCCCTGAGTGCTGGAATATTTTTCAAATTTTCCAGGTTTTCCCTGAGTTTTTCAAAAAAGGGCCCTTTTTCAAGTTGTCCAGGTTCCATAGGCTCCCTGTCCAACTGTTTGGTTTGAGCGTATGTAAGGTTTATATTGACTGAACAGTTTAATTTCAATAAAGGTATAACCATTGTAGTGAAAATTTGTTTACTAGCTCTACGGTCAGCTGAGGTCTTAACACTGACATCAATCGTAATCTTGTGGAAGACTTTTTATAGAACTTATTAAATTTTTTTGCTAAAACATAAAGTTGGGTCGAGTACTGAACCAAGGTACTTGTACCGTTTCGTAAAGTTTATTTCAGTTTGGTTATATTTTAGTACTAAGTTGTGTGGATTTGCTGATAGTCTTTTCGCCGTATCAAATAACATGGATTCAAATTTATTTTTCTTTAGATTGATGATTAGCTCATTTTTAGTAAAGTAGTTCTCTATATCATACAATTCCAAGTTAAGGGTGTTTTCTATTTCTTTGAATGATAAGCTAACGAAATGTATTACTGTATCATCAGCAAACTTGATCACTCGTGCTCGTTTTAAGTTTGGTACAAAATCGTTAAAATATGAGGAATAACAAGGGTACTAGTATAGGCCCCTGGGGTACACCACAACGTACATTTCTTTTACCAGATAGTATGTTGTCACTTTAGACATATTGATGTCTATTAAACAGATAGCCTGTAAACCACATTATTTCATGATCTTGTATTCCATATATAGGTAGTTTAGCTAACAGTTTACTGTGGCCTATCGTATCAAAGGCCTTGGACAGGTCAATGAAAACTGCGGCTACCATTTTACCATTGTTTACTTCCTTTCTGATATTATCAATGAATAACGTTGCAGCTAGTTCTGTTGATATTTTATGCCGATAGTCGAACTGATATTCAGAAAGAAGTTTATTTTTCTCCAGACAATCCATCATTTGTTTGTGTAACACCTTTTCTAAATATTTTGATAAAGTAGGTAATATGGATATTGGGCGGTAATTATCAACTTTCGGGTGTGATCCATATTTAAATACGGGCGTTATTATGGCATCTTTCCATTCGGTTGGCACCCGCCGAGACCACTGCCAACATTTTGATTTTTGATAATCTCTCTAGGGCACTGCTCCATTGATCACTGGACTTTTGGATTTTTTGTAAAAATATGGGCGGTGTAGATTCCAGAAATGCACAAATATTGATGTGATCATAATGGTGGATGCAGCTGTGGGGCTGCAAACTATTATTTAAAACTGTTATTTAAAAATTATTTAGTACAACCTATCCTAGGACAATGTAAAAATAAGTCTACTTTACAATAACAATTGGGTCGGCTTCTGGGAAAGCGAGACAAACTCACAACATTTTGATAAAACTTCATTTTAATTTCCCCCCTGGTGCCCAGGCTCAATATACAAAACTTTACTCTAAAAACATTCTATTGTGGGAAATATAAGGGACTGAAAATGCCATTTTATGCTATGCAGCCCTACAGCTGCATCTGCCATTGTGATCACATCAATATTTGTGCATTTCCGGAATCTACTCCACCCATATTTTTACAAAAAATCCAAAAGTCCATGTGATCAATGGGGCAGTACCCTAGAGAGATGCTTAAAAATCAAAATGTTGACAGTGGTCCCAGCGGGTAAATACTTTGCAGACCAGAATATCCGATATTTTGGGGGAAATGAGCATAACTTGCTAAAATCTACCAAATGTGTGAAAATGAAGAAAATCTATGATCCATACTATTTGAAGTAGCCAAAAGTGTCCCATTCTTACAGACATTGGCTCTTAAGCGTTCCTGGAGGTAAGTTGTCGATGCCAGTGGCTTTGTTTCGTTTCAACTTTTTTAGTTCTTTTTCCACATATATTATTGAATATTATTAGATGCATAAAAAGGACACATTTCGAAATAACGCCTTCCGAATAGGCCTACACCAATACACAAAGACTAACATATGTGCTATGTGATGCTTGAAGCGGATACTTGCAACTGAAGCATACTTGCATTCAATCAGGGAAAAGTTGAATTAATATTTTCATTGATGTCAATTATTTCGCACAAACTGGATTGGATATCGTTGTCATTTTTACTGCATCCTTGTCCCAATATCCCATTCACTCCAATTCCTGTATTTTTCATTTTCTACCAAGTGCAGTCCGTTTAATTCGATCAAAATAAATTAGTTGCATTACGCTTATTTCCATATTTTGACACAAAACAAACTTAGATTTGGTATCTTACTACACACAGATAGTTAGGATTTATTAATGCATTATACTAAACATACCTGTAAATATCACCTTCCACAGTTCCCGCACCAACATGATCAAGATGGTATACACCTGTCTGTAATAACTCTGGAGCAGTCCATAATAAGGAACTAAAACACGAAAATGAAGAAAATAAACACTAATCCAGAGCAAGAGATATGTTTGCTTCTAGAGAATGAAAGTTCTAGTTATTAGAACAAAAGAAATTTCATTATTTCATATATATATATTTACTATGACGATAGGACCAGTTTTTGTTGTTTTTCCCAAATACTTCAAGAAATAGCTTCTTACCCATAATTTGCTTGCAGCAGATCAATTTTCTTTCCCGGTACATGCGGGTTGAAGTCACCTACACCCTTTTGACCTGCTTTAAATCGATGCAATCCAAAACCTGTCAATAGGTAAAGAGTTTATTTACAATATCTGCATTTGCTCAAAGAATAGAAAACAGAGTACCCATTATCTTACCAACAGACCGTGGTTAGTTGGTAAGTGTTTTCCTGACATTTCTAAAACGAGATCACATGTTCTGTGTGCTGTGCAGGAGCAAAAAATCGCTTTAAATAGGGAGACGAGGTGACACGTAACCTCTCAGTTTTGATTTTTACAGTGTGCATTGAAGTTTAACTTAACTTGATAGTAAAGTTAGCTTTTAACATTACTAGGATGTTGATATACTAATGATTTTTATTTCTTATTTTATGTTCTATGAAACGACGTATATCTGATGAACTTCACTAGATTCGGTAAAAATCTGGCGTCAAAGGGTGCAAAAAATGACTGCTCTACTGACGTTTTGAGCTCACTCAATGAGATCGATGAGATGGCATTTCTACAGCGGCTTACAATAACAGGGTATATTTGGTTTTATCTCCCACGGTTTTTGTCCTATTCGAAAAGATACATAATAGAAATAAATAAATGCCACTCCGTTTGGCTTATCGAGGCCGAATAGGTTTGTTTTAATCCAGGGAGATAAAACCATACATGTCCTGAGAAATCAGATATTTTTAACGCTCACTTGGTAAGAAATGTACCGGAATGCACCGTAACAGTGACACCTATGCTGCAAGCCTGTTCCAGAATGCACTGTAACAGCCACGCATAGTATGCACTGTAACAGCCATGCCTATTCCAGATTAAACTGTGAAAATTAAATTTGTTGTATTTTCTCTTGTCACCTAAGTGAAGATTAGGTAGGAATTAATAATTTAAGTAGTAAAGTTCAGTCAGTTTATTCCAGTTTGATATACCCTATATAATTATTTATAGCCTAAGTTAATC
This sequence comes from Bythotiara depressa, assembly GCA_027564595.1. Taxonomy (NCBI): domain Eukaryota; kingdom Metazoa; phylum Cnidaria; class Hydrozoa; order Anthoathecata; family Bythotiaridae; genus Bythotiara; species Bythotiara depressa. The sequence goes on along the minus strand of JANTOQ010103378.1, from coordinate 12,394 downwards.
TATGAGGTGACTTACCTGTTAACTTAACAGTCCACCTGTTGTCTACTAAACAGTTGCTAGACTTTAACCGGCCATGACTCCTGATCTCACTCTTGTGAATGTATTGTAAACCAGAGCAAATACCCTGCAATGAAATATCAAAGAATTCACTAAGTAAACAAATTTATAAAGAAAACTAATGTCAATGCAATGAAATATCAAAGAATTCAAAAGAAATGTTTTTTGTGTTCTACCAAGAAATTAACGAAATATCTCATTTTATCTTTTCAGAATCATTCCCTCTGTAAATGCTACATTTTTAAGTGCATTATTAAATTGATATCAACTTCCTTCAGAAAACCAACGTACCTAATACATCACCCAATTCATTTAAAAGCTAATTGGATCTAATAAAAATTAAATATCTTAATTAAATTAAACTGAACGTCCACTTCAAACGTATCACCATCCTTTCAATGCACTAAATATAAATGTTCATCACAAATCAATTCAGTTATTTATTTGGAGGTAAAAAATCTGTTGCAGGTGGAGTAAATGACTGATGATGATTATATATGATTACCTTCAACAGAGCAAAGCGGAAATTCCATGGAAGCTTGATGTCAGTATTTGATAGGATGTCATCAAGACTGCCCTATTGAAAGAAAAGAAGCATATATTGCATACTACAGATGAAACCAATACATTCATCATAGGCCTACTGATTTGAAATTTGATAGAGAACCATTAGTCAACCAAAATGGTGACTATTATGTATCTACTCGCATGTATAAATTAAATCAAGATATTCAAACCTAGATGGTAGAAATGTTTTGCTCATGAAATGCCTAGAAATATATTTGTTTAAGAATCTGAAAAAATAAATATCTTTAAATAAAAAGAGAAACAAAAATAATTACCTTTGGTTGAAGTTCAGATAGGATAGAAACATTTGGTGAGTCAATAGAACAACCAACAAGAATTCCCACGTTAATGTGTCGCATATCTCGCATTTGTTTGATCTCAAGTCGAATTGCATCATTAAGTACAATGGAATCTTTGTCCAGTTTCTAAACAAATTAACAAAACAGTTTTAATTAGCATCAAATAAGATAGACAAGTAAATGTTTAGGATACAAAATTTTGTACAATAATAATATAAAATAGTAGACTTGTGTATATAATTATTGCTGTATCCAGGGAAGGTAACCTAACTACATGCAATAAAAATATTGTAGCAAGCAATAGTCAAACAATTGTTGTAACCCTGGCCAAACAACATAGTAACCTATAAAAAATGACTACCGTATTATATCCAATTGGTAAATCGCCTACAAATGACTATTATAGTCATTTTAATTTTCCTGAAATGATTACTATAGTCATTTTTTTAAGTCATGAAATATGACTATAATGGTCATATCTTTGTGAATTATAAAAATATTAAATTGGGTCAGGGTTACGGAAAAAAAATTTTTAAATGGAAATATGCCCTAATCCTATCCCATAAAAAAACAACTTCTTCCATCCCAACACCCGAGCACCAACCTCTAAATAGTGAGTTAAAAAGTATTGCTTAATTTGGGCTTGTGGCACACTAAAAATGACTTATTTAAATTTTAAAAGTTACATTTAAAAAAGCACAAAGAAAGCGATACCTGTATATATAACTTTTAATTGTTGTAATTGTTAATTATAAAATGACTATAATAGTCATTTCGGGAAAATTAAAATGACTATAATAGTCTTTTGTTAGGTGATTTACCAATTGAATATAATAGTCATTTTTGTAGGTGACTATGTTGGGCCAAATGTAAGGAGAATTTTAGGGGTGGCTGACAAATTTATTTCACATTTTTACTATTCTAGTTTCGGAAATAATAAAACTGGTATAACATTCTAACTCTCACTACACTGCATGTGATGACTACAGTATGGCATTTCTTTCAACCTTTTTCATCACACATTTACTTTACAGAGTAAAATGTTCCATGTGAAAAAATAAAACGTAAAATATAGACCTTTATTGCATATTTCCTTACCTGATAATGCACATCCATTCCCTCCCATGTTCCTGTGTTAATCTGTTTCCTAAAGAAAAATCAATGCTGTCAAATATTTTTATGTCTACAAACATTTACAAAAATGATGATGCTTACCTAATAAAATCAATCTAATGGATGTTAGTAATGTTTATCAGTATAGTGACATGACTATGAAAATGTGAAAACTCTATCAACACAGATATGCAATGATGTAATATGCATTGGAAAACTCTCTCACACAATCCATACCTGTCACTCATAATATCAAAGGAATAAAATAAATATCATGTAGTATCACAATAAACAAAAGCCAGTCACATGAACTCACCTCTCACGTCTAGCATTTCTGTTCATAGATAATGCAGATAAAAACATGCTGCTTCTACCAGTGACTTCATCGTGACGTTTAACATCTGACCATGTAACTATCCAATCATTATTGTATAATGCAGCTTTCAGTTGGGTTCTAAAATGGGGGACATGCAAACTTTTATTGTTAAAGAAAATAACAACTTCTATGATAATGCGGATTTTTGAAGGGTATATAAAAAAAGTTAAAAACACAATGTTTGACCATCTTCGGCATGATGGACATATATGCCTTCCTCCATCTTATTAAAAAATTTCCATTCTCAGTTTTGAATCATATACATTAATGTAAATAAATAAGTGAATGTATTTAGTTGTTTGTTTTTCTTTTATTAACATGTATAAGATGGAATTTGATATTTGCTGCTACTTCACTACCTAATGTTTTAATGTATCTAAATTTATTAAAACAATTTATTCAACAGCTTGGGTCATTCATGTAATAACTGTTATGGTATGTACCTCTTAGTATGTAACTATTTAAATTAAGAATTATTGTTCATAATATATGCAGTACTGGTAAGATGTAGAACAACTACACTTTTACTTACAAATTTACTGAAAATGCATTATTACCATAATCCAATTTCGTTATACAATGAGTCATATAATAAAAAATGATAAGTTAATAAAAAATAGAATTAATGAAATTGGATTGAATGGACCATATAATAATAAATGCATTTCCAGTAAATTAGTAAGTGTAGTTATTCTACATTTAGAACAAATGGACTTATTGAGAATTTTGTTTAGTAAATTTAATTTACATACATGTTCTACTTGTGTAGACAAGTCTACTTGTATTGTTCAAAGTGTTTGTCAAGCTCCCTAATGTTGAAAAGGTGGTAGTAATACTCATGTACATATAATATCAAATCAAACAAAATGCCTCAACATAAGAAATACACACCGTTTAATAAAGAACTGGGCCAGAAAGTAAAGACCAACAGCTAACAAGATGCTACCAATTATAGTTGGAATACACAATGCAGCCAAAGAAATATCGCAGTTACCACCAATATAACCAGTATTACAAGCAGAACATTTACCATCACCAGATAAACCTAAAACACAGTGGAAGGAAAATAATATTTAATGGTTAATATATTCAAACTTATTTTTCTTTTTACCAAGATTGAGAAAACATATTTCTTATTAAATAAATATATGGTGGCATAATAGGAAATATGAACAGGCCCAATTTCTTAACTATAATTGCAATTATATCCTTATCTTTCATCATTTTCAATTAAGGTATACCAAAATGAATATATGTTACAGTCAACAATGAGTTCCAGAAGTTCAAATAGGATGAAGAAGCAGTATCTCCATTAGTACTGGCATGGACTTGCAACCAAGGGGGATGTCCTGCCTTTGTTTAAAACTGTTTATATTTTGTTCCGTCTTTACAAAGAAAAAGCAACTATATTTATATACTTTTCATGACAATTTTGGCAATCTATAGCATTATAAAAATGTGGTATCTGTAATAGTGTAATATGCAAAACCTAATTATGCAGGGGGCATGGATGGTGTAGAGGGTGTGTGGCTTAGGTAATCCTTATAGTAAGCAAACTATTGACCCCAGTTGAAATTCCTTCCTACGGCCCTGCTTAGAGACCAACTATTTCATTTCATTGAACTTTTGATAATAATAAATATTCCTTGAAGAGACCAACTATTTCCTTTGATTAAGCATGCTGTCAATTTGAAAAACATAAAGTACAGTTGCTGCTTTCCCATGGTATAAAATCTAGACTACTTTGACATTTCTGCAGTTCTCTTTACTTTGCATGTTTAATTCTTGTACATTATTTATTATTTTTTTGATAATTCAAAACTTTGATGGATATCTCACCGCTGTTACAAATACCATTGACACAAGTACACGTGCTTTCACAAGCTGGACCGTATCTACCAATGTTACAAATGCAAACTTCTGGTGAAACACATTCTCCACCAGATGAACAACTTGAGCACACAGCACTACCACAATCAGCACCAGACCATCCAGGTAAACAGACACAGTTCTCTGGTAATATGCAACTTCCCTTTCTACAACCAGCAGAACAAACAGCCATCTCACAACTTAAGCCTGTCCACAATTGATTACCATTTCCAGACACAGCACATTGACATATATCTTGCCGGATGCATACTCCATTTTCATATAAATTGATATTTGTTGGATCTGTCATATTTCCGCCACATCCACCTGTGCAGTAGAATGCTGCTGGAACTAATTCACTTCTTGTTTCTGTTTCAAGTGGTATAAACACTAATGTCTTTCCTTTGTCCCAGCTAGTTTCTATTTGTTTTTGTTTGTCAAAGTGGAACAGACCTTTGTATGCTGTGTATCTAAATGTACATTGTTATTGTTATTAAACTGTAACTTGCATATTCAACTGTAAATTGAACATTTTCAAAAATAATGTAAAAATGGACCTCCTGGAGATATTTTATTGGTGACATTTTGAGTGTAAATTACACCCACTCTCATGTAAATTACACCCACTCTCAAGTCTGCTAATTATTTTATGATAAATAATGAAATATACAAATTGTAATAACAATTGTAAAAATAACTTGAGAGATGAAAACTAGAAGCAAGGATCAATTCAAGAGTAATAAAGGAACACTCTGTATGTTCTTATTGACAACTGGTTGCTCACATAATCAAAAGAGATTCCTCCAGTTCCAATTTAAACTAGGTATTGTCTGTGTTAGTAAGAATACTAAAATCTTCATTGCTCACAGTAAATTCAGAAAATAAAAGGTATTCCTTAATTGCTGATGTATAATCTTGTGAGTTCCTTACTGACCTTGTTAAAGGTGACAAACCCAATTTTTCACTGACTCTGACATTTAAATTATGTTTAGTTTGGCTATAAAGGGGGCATTGCAGCCACCACACTTAAAACAATAAACAATGCCAGAGATAAGAGATTTATTTAAACGGTATTGTCTTTGCTGCAATGCCATAAAATTATTTATTCTTTAATTCACTCTTATTTAGAGTTTAGAGTTTTCATCTTTCAATTTGTATATTCTATGTTCCATTATTTAACACAACACTGTAGTAAAAAAAAAGAAGTTGATTTGAGATGGTTGTAGCTCACACCTGAAATGTTGTCAATATAATGTGTCCATTAATTTTTCTTTCTTTCTTTATTATTCTGTTTACTCTCAACACATGATGTTTTGTAACATACAACAATAATAATAAAAACAGGAGAGTGAAACAATAAACACATTTTTTCCTTTCTATATAAATACTATTTATTATAGTTTATTCATTATTTATTATTATTTATTCGTTAAATCGTTTTCATATTTATTTATTATATTCACCACTTTAATTTATTCACAAGAAATATTTTTCACTTTAAACCCATTACTTTATTGTCAGAAATTTTCACGGGAAGAAAATTTCGCGGTTTCGCGTTTTTGTCTTCAAATCGCGAAATTAAATTCCCGCGAATTTCGTTGTATTTCTTCAACCGCAAAAATTAATTCAGCGAAATTAAGTCTTATTTTATGCTCTGCAATCCCTCAATCCCTTCCTCAATGAAATATCCACAGAGCATGATGATCATCAGCTAAATTACAACTTGAAGCAGATGACGTTACTACCAGTAGAATCCCTCATGAAACGGAAGATGAGGATGATGATGACTCTGAGTGGGAGCACCAGGAAGAAAACAGAAATGCATTTAATGTAATTATGGATTAGAAAAGACTTGACTTTCTGTTAAAATTGTTTTCCCAATTATTTCCCTCACCTTACCTTTTAAACTGAAATTGAAAATCTTATTTTTTGCATGTATTTCTTCAACCGCGAAAATTAATTCCGTAAAAATGCAAACATTTCGCGTTTTTTTCACTCCGTGAAATTTTCTTCCCGCAAAAATTTCTGACAATAAAGTATAATGTATTGTAGGAAATCAACCAAAATAAGGTATCCTTAAAATATTTTACCCCCAAGATGTAAAAACTTGCCTAGAACTTAAACACAATTTTTTAGCACAGTTCAATCAAACAGACAGCAGCAGTCCTTTCTTCCCATGTACAAACTTTAATTTAAAGTTACAAAGTTGCCACACACTATGTAGCCTAGCTATATTTCAGCAGCTCAAGATAATAATGATTACGAACTTACGTTCTGTTATTTTTATATCGACTGTCAATGTCGCCATAACCATTTAAATATCCAAAGTCATTATACATAAGGATCCATTTTGCAGCAATTGCACCACCATCAACTTTATGTTCAATTGTTGTCTCCTTTTGAGTGTCTTGAACAACATACATAGAGTTTGTGATAATCACCTAGAAAATGGTAATATATAAAAATAAAACTTAGAAAATTATAACATATAATAAATACACATATATTCAAACCCTTCCAACCTATCCATACTGATGGATTTATTCTGTTTAAAGGGGAATTAAGGGAAGAATTAAAATGTTTTCTAATACAGCACTAGTTAGAAATGTGAGAAAAATACTTTTTAGTTGATTTTAATTGTTTTGGTCATTCTGAAGTTATAGAAAATTTAAGTTATGGGAGTTTTCTTGACTTCATGAGGTCACACTCAATGGAATAATTTATAATGAGAAACTCTCACATAATTTTTTTTCTTCCTCTTGTTACATAGTGATTATTTTTAATAAGCTTTTGTTTTTGTAAGTTGTTAATTATTAATTAACAGCTTGTATATTCATCCAAGTGTAATTCTATGATTAAAGATTTATTGAGCACATATAAATAAAACACGAGCCTTGTTCTTCCTCTTCAGATTTACTATTACTGTCATCACTAGAATGACCAAATTTTGCTAATTCTTGCTCATTATATTCTGGCTCCTTTCCATAAGCTATATATAATGTTTCAATTTAACTTCCTGAGTCATCTGAATATCCAATATTAAAATTATTTTCAACAGAACTTGAAGAAACATCCACAAACATGCTCAATATGTAGTTCAGCGTGTATGGCATCATAAATAAGAATTAAGTCATATAAACTTGGAACCTTTTTTGACTATTATTGTATTCATTTCAAGAGAATAGAAGAAACTCAATGATTAAGAGCTTCATAAGGAATTGATATTCATGCTACCTTTTCAGAACACAGCTATATTAGATAATGTTAAAAGGTTTTCAGAACACAGCTATATTAGATGAATGTTAAAAAGTTTTCAGAACACAGCTATATTAGATGAATGTTAAAAAGTTTTCACAAACTGTTTTTAGGATTGTATTTAGGAATATACACAAAAACAAAATTTTCTAATGATAATACATCAATGATGTGTCTATTAACAATATTGGATATCAACTCACCTGCATCCATGAATATTGATACCACATCATTGTTCCCTGTTCCATTCTAAAACTGTTATAATCCTTGTTGCATTTAGGATTTGGCCAGCACACACTTGTGGCAGCTAAAAAATCATAAAGGAGAAAAGTTTGTTATGATGGCACATAATGCTAACTTACTTTAACTTTAAAATGTAGCTTAGCTTAGCCAATACACACAGCTATGCAGCTTTCACAAAAAACATATTCAACAATGGCATACACAGATAATTTTCAAATGGAAAAAAATTGGATAATACGATTATTTCTCCTCTTTTTAAGGTATTTACAAATCACAGGAAAATATAATTACCACCCTAACGACTTTTGAAAAAACACATAAAAGATGTACGTACCATGATAGTTTAATCTGTTACCAGTGTTTACATCCAATTCCAATTTACCAGACAAACCATGAAAATTTGTCTGAAAGTAAAACAAAATATTATTGACAGTACACCTGTTTCCTTCCATTAATAAATCATTTTTCTCAATTTAGTCTTAGAAATTACACATGAAACAAGCAGAGAACAGACTAGAACAGTAAGTAATACTTGATATCATAATATTAAAAATATATATATATCAACAAGTTTATAACTAAAACACTTTTCAGGATATATATATAATCAAAGGTTTATTGCACTAGAAGCATATTCCAGTAGTTCACAATTATGTCACATATTGTTGCTACATTGTAAATAAATTACAAAATTTAGCCAATTAGAATGACATAACCCATCAAAATGGAAGCATACATTTTGATAATTTCATGCAGAGAAATGTTTGGCTGATTACATAAAGTTGGGAAAATGTTACCAGATGTTCAATGATCTTAAATTTATATCAAAAATATTATGTCAAACTATACATTATGTGCCAATACAACAAGCAAACAAGTAAAAGTAAACAGAAGGTATCTAATGGAGTGGAAAATGTGAGCTTTTTCTTGCCTTTCCCTTCATCGTTCAAAGAAATTCAAAAGTGCATAACAAAGAAAATACATTTTTAATACACAATCTCTTCTTTTCAGGAGGCCTTATAGTCAGGGTGTTATCCTAAATATTGGAAAGGGGCATCAATTTAGGAGTGTTTCAAGTCATTTGGGGAAGAATATGCTGATTTTTTTCAATTGGGAAGGGGCCTGTTAACAGCTCCTGAGAACCCTGGATTAAAACTTGATGGTGTTATTTTTTATGTTTTAAGTCCAAATGTGATAACCATATTTTCTAACATGAACCAGAGAAGGATTTGTTTTATTTTATAATACACAATGAACCAGAGAAGGGTTTGTTTTATTTTATAATACACAATGAACCAGAGAAGGGTTTGTTTTATTTTATAATACACAAACCATCATTTTTGAATGTTTGAATGCCAGTTTCAAAACAAAGGATTGAACAGAAACAAAGATGTAAATAGATACATTGGTAAACAAGAATAAGAACTTATGTATGAAGAAGAATTTATACAGAACATGGAGATTAGTAGCTGAATGAATAAGTTCAAATTTATGTGAACTTTTGTTCGCTGTTTTTGTTTCATAATATAACCCGACATTGTATCAGCAATTATCACTCACTTTCATTTTTTCTATATAAAAGTTTATGAATATTAGAGCTTGGGATATACCATTTTATTATCTTTTTCGATGCTGAATTTCATTTGTGAGTGCAAAGTATTATGGACATGATAAAAGTCTTCAAGTCTTTTATGATAAGAAAAATGCCATCCACAAGTTGTTCCCAAACCTTTATGGGTGAAATGTCATAGTTAGCACAGATTGCATGTATATTTCCACTACAATGTATGACAATGGGCCACCCATGGGCAACACTGTCTGTTTACATAACAAATAAATTTGCCATTAAATTGAAACAATGTTTTTATTAGTAGGATTCTACAATTTCTAGAATATTCTCTGGAGACATATTTGTTCTGTCCGTAAGATCTGGATCATTAGCAAGGATACATTTTACAATAACCAATGTGTCTTTTAATAGAACATGTATATAATGTGACATCAAATTATACCATTATTTTGTCAGTCTCCAAGGACTCTTGCCTCGTGAAATCAGAAAACTCTTGTGAGTTTTTTGAATGATCATTCCCAGACTTGATTGTAATATGGAAGCTGTGTATTTAGACAGATTGTATAGGGATTTCCAGTGTATGAAACTATTGGTCTTAGGACTAAGGGACTAACTTAGTGCTTCAACATATTCTCCATTAACACAAAATTTGGGGTACATTCTACTCTATACAGAATATGTCACCCTAAAGACCAGGTTGAGAAAAAGAAGTAGAACAATGTCGTTAACAAAATTCCCTGTGGTGATTTAAACCCAGTCTATATTGGCAAGTGGAAAAGATCATTTGGCCAGTGATCAGAAGAACATACCCATGCTGTTCATAAAGATACAACAAAAAATAAAATCACTGACCAAAGTTGGAAATTTGACCATAGATTTTACTGGGACAATGTATGAGCAAAACAGATTAACAAAACAAAATATGGTTACAAGAAAAATTAAAGAAACAATACACTCAATGAGTGATGAAAACCATACTTTCTATTAATGGTATAATCTCATATCTCTATAGTGTTTTTTTTTACTTTTGTCATTATGATTTTGATTTAGTTTCATGAAAAGTGAAAAAAGTAAAATCTAAAAAAAATCGCCAGTGCTGCAGTGCTGCA
>JANTOQ010103267.1:0-16204 GCA_027564595.1 Bythotiara depressa | reverse complement strand
TCCAATTAAGAAGTTTTCTAGATCTGTTGTGGCATTTACCAACGACGCAAAACAAGACTGTTGGTAAATAAATATTATGTTTATTCATCTGAAGATCGTCTTGAGACGTGAAAACTCAGAGTTAGAATGCTGTAGTTTTTAATATCGCATGACATTTATATATATATATATACTCATGTTAATTATCTGCTCTCCATGTTGAAATTTATAGCTTTTGTGATATTAGCCAGCATTGCTTCTGACTGATGAAGGAAGGAATGTAAATTTCGAAAATATCACAGTAGCAAAACCGTGCTCCAAAAGACAATTTTTGTCTCTACAGATAGTCAAATGGAAGGTAGAATAGTTTTTCACTGTTATGACCAGGGTTCGAGTCCCACTACTACCTGAAGAGTTGCACTGTGATGTTATCGGCCCCTTGATAAATATAGTCAAGTATTACCATACAAAGGTTACGTTGCTAGGGGATGTAAGTGGTGAAGTTTTCAACTATTTCATGGTTAAAGGGAGTGGTCCCATGAAAAAAATCGGTTTCTAAAAACAGAAAATTCTGATTCAGCACCTAAAAATTGATAAAATTGATTGATGAATTATTTTCTTATTTCTAGTGATTTTCTGTTTTTAGCAGTAATGCTGCAAACTCTTTAATTTTGCACGGACCACATAAAAGCAGCTATCAAATAAATTTTGTGACTTAATTGTCGACACAGCTCAAAAAATCTTAAAAGATGCATATACGAGAAGTTTCAAACAGGCCCTTGAAATAAAAATGTTAAATAAATCATGTATTCTGGTGACTTTAAATGTTAACATCATCTGGGGAATAAGAAAGCTCACTTTCCCTTCTTCCAACAATGAAGATCCAGAAGAAATATTGTCCTCCCTCATAGGCTCCATTTCAATTTGAACCCAAACAAGTCAAAGAAACTGAAAAATACATTTTAAATACATATATATATATATATTTAAGAATTCCACGTATGAACTTGTGAATCTTCCATAAAACCTTCATCACTGTCATTTTTTCTACTGTATGTGATAATACAACAACTTCTTCATGGTTTGTTTTTATTCCTTATTACACATTCTCAAAAAATATTCTGTGTACTAGTTTATATATAATCTGTAAAAAAAACTCATGCACTCATGTATGTAACTTATTATCTAACACGCTAATCATAATACAATCTATTTTAGCTACCTGGAAAATGTTTTCAATTTTAATAAAAAGAAATGAAAAGAAACAATAGATGCGCAATATATATATTCCATCATTACATTTTACAAATTTTACTTTGTTAAGACGTTTTGTTGTGAAAGTTTCATTATAAATGTTAAACAATCAATTAACAAAATTGGATAATCAGTAAAACATTTTACCAATTCTACACAAGGTCAAGATAATCAATCATCGAAAACACAATGATTTGAAGAAGCAGGAAACTTTTAAATCGATGTAGGAAATACGAAGACGTTGAGAATCTTCAAATCTCCTTCAAAGCACTGCTAATCAAAGTGTAAATGGCAGATTCTTTTACTGTCATCTTTTGGTGTTTTGTTCATTTTAAATCATTTAAATTTTTCAACTCACAGAAGACGGTAAAAACTCTTTTTCTTCTTTCTTCTTGCTGCTTGAATACTTTTGCAATCCACGACAGCACAGTAAATCTTGGTACATTTATCTCATTTTACCTATACATACAAAGCTAAAATGTATATCAATTTTTCACTAACAACATGTATACAGCAACTGCTCACGAATGAAGTTTGTCGTTAATGACATCACACGAATTGTCTACAGTTCATAACTCAAAACCACATCTTTCAACAGCTTAAAACCCAAACGTTAACAGTAATTTTAGGGGTCTATGAGGATTTTTCATTTCACAGAATACGTTTCCTAGGCTAATTCATGTGTGCTGAGTCCAATTTTGTTGAAATTTGAAAATGTGAAATCCACGGGGCCACTCCTTTAATAACACCAAACTAGGCCATTTTTATTTACTACCAAAAATACATAGACGCCTCGAAAAGTGCCAGGAAGGCCTATTATTTCAAATTGTGGTTATTTTACAGAGAACATTTCAGCCTTTTTGGATCACCACTTACAACCATTGGCACATTTGGTAAAATCTTACATCAATGATACCAACAAATTCCTTAGGAAAATATGTGATTTGCCTTCACTTCACTTCACTTTTATGCACTGTTGACGTAGTTGGTCTTTCCCCACAACGATTGCTTGGCAGCACTTTGAGTTACATTAGATAAACGTGAAGATAAATCTATTTCTACAGATAGCTTAATAGATCTTGTTGTCAGGGTACTGTTGTCTCCACACTTAGCCTCGAGACTCTACCTTGCCCTACAGACAATATTTTTGAACACAATCAATATTTTAAACAAAAACAAGGTACAGCTATTGGCACAAAAATAGTGCCACCATATGCCATCTTGTTTATGGCAGATTTGGAAGAACAATTTTTAGAAAACTCCAAACTAAAACATGTTTGGTGGCATGTAAAACCTTATATTTGGTGGTGATATATAGATTATATTTTCATGATTTGGGAACATGGGGGGAAAGACTTCACATATTCTTAGATGACCTTAACAAGTGTCACCCAACAATTAAATTTAAAATTGAAGGTGTTTCACCTAAACAAGTGACTTTTCTAGATGTGTAAGTGATCTGTCATGGAAACCAACTTATCTCTGATCTATATGTAAAAGAGATAGATTCTCATCAATATCTACATGGCTCCAAAAAGTCTATTCCATATAGTCAGGCTTTACGCTTCAATAGAATATGCTCTGGAGGAGGTGTAACCAGTTGAAATTATTGCTTCAAGACAGGATACAGTGATCAGTTTGCTAGATATCAAATCTTGAAAGCCAGAAAATTTAAGAGAGATTAACTTTTATACAGAAAGCCTAGAAAATTTTGTTAATTTATTCAGTCATGTTTTCCAAAATATCTCCAGAGATAATACGTGTTCATATAGTATTGGACTTTTGTTGATAGCATTGAACACACATTGATAGCACTGAACGGAATTTCTTATGTTGTACCACAGAAAACGGATTTAAATATTTTCTGTATTCTGTACACAGAGTTTGAAATTGTCCATGATCTGTACACAGACTTTTAATCTGTCTGTGTACTGTAAACGGACAAGTAATACGTCAGTATACTACTTTAATTATATTTATATTGAAACCAGATTAATTTACACCTGTATAAGGATTTTTTCCGTTATCACCTGTTTATGTTCGGGTAAGCTTTTTGTACAGAAAAATGTTGTCATCCGGTATCAGGGGTATTTTATGCAGTGCTTTTACTAGGCACATGCTTTTTTTTTGCTTTTCTATTCAAGTTAGGTATTAACACCTTACAGACACTCACATACACAACACTGCACCACTAGCTGACGAAGACAATTAATGTATATTGTCAGACTTGTGGCGCACACAAGATATAACATATAGTGGGCGTAGCCCTGCGAGGACAGTAGGTCCCTCCACGTGGAAACGTTGCCCAACGTCTCATCCGTAAACCTGTATACAAGATATAAATCTTTGCTCCAGCCGGGAATCGAACCCGGGTCGCCCAAGTCAAAAGCGAGAGCGTTAACCACTACACTACGGATCCACTTAACCACTACACTACAGATCTACATGGCACATGCTGTCTATACAAATAAATAGTTATTTCAAACTGTAACAGATTTTTTAAATTGTTATAAAGAAAAGTGGCATGGGCAGTGTCTGAAAATTGATCTAAGGTATCCTTGTACTAATTATTTGGTTGCCGAACCCATTAATAGTAAACAAGCAAAATAAATTCTGCGTTGTGTTCATACTAGCATTTTTTATTTGTAAGGTTCACAATATTTTGTTTTAGCTTCAAGATTTTCTTCTAACAAAACCTTCAACTTTAACTCCAGGTATAAAGTAAGTTAACACTCTATGTTTTAAATTTTTTGTTAACTTTTATGTGGGGGTAAAGAGGTATGACTCCAATAAGTATACTGCATGTTCTAATAAAAAATAATGCTCTAATAAAACAAGTGTCTTTTAAACAGTGTTTATTCCTCCTTGAACCTTGAAAATATACAGAGAGAAAACTACCTGCCTATCACATTTTAGAAGTTTGCTGTTTTTTTATTGTACTAAATCTATCACAGCATCTCTGAACTTCAGTTGTTTTACACGTTTCTCTTTCATGCATTATTCACTACATGTGTATTGATCAACCTTAATTATAGAATTGACCGAGGTACAATGCCAGTTATGACTTGAGCATAACTAGCCCAGTAATTATGTATGCAGTTTTTTTATTTAATACATGTGATCACCCGAATGTATCAATCTCACTCTAAATTTATCTTCCCGTTATTTGAGTATCCGTTGCTACCAAGATTAATCCACTTTCTCTTGGAAACCAATAACTCTACACTTGAAGTCAATTGCAATATGGAGGATTCTTACTGTAGTATGCTTCGAGCAGTGCTTTCCTTTCAATTGCTTGTATCTGTGTCTCTATAGATCAACAAATAATTGCACTATTGGGTGTCTACTTTGTTTGTTATTTTTTTCATTTATATTTGTTTTTGTGGTTTTGTATCTTGTGCTTCTGATAAAATTTGTATATCTTGTGATAAAATATTCTTTCTTGTGTTATAATGTACATGTTACCATTGATATTTTTCATTTCTTTGCCTGTATTTACGCTTTGTTACTACAATGGATTTCACACATTCTTTCCACGTGCTGTGTGACATACTATAACCAACTCAAATCTCTGTATTTTTTGTAGGGAATTGATAGGAAAATTGCATCAACGCAATAAAGATGTTTATCTCGTGTCCGGTGGATTTCAGTCAATTATACAGCCCGTTGCTGATGAATTAGCTGTAAAATCTACAAATATCTTTGCTAATAAATTGTTGTTCAATGAAGAAGGTAAACCAATAAATCTCCAACTCTTCTCTTTGGTGGAATATATTTCTAGGAAATCTTTGCTAATATCTTGCCCATTACAATGACGTTTGATTCTGAAATGGTTCTATTTTATTAGTAGAAGCAAACTGTCGCTGCAGTATGGTTCAGTTTCTAAATCTTTCCGGTACTTTGGCAGTTAAACAATTAAGAGACCACTTGAATGGCCTGGAACTGCTAATTATGTTATTTTCACACAAGTTTTTTCTTTTCACAGTAATTTATAGGGAATCAGTGCATAAATTGTACTGATCATTTGGTTATTTAAGTTATTAAACAATAAATTCTTCGCCAGCAAAATTCTGATTGTTTTTGCACCACAATGAACTTCACATTTACACCACCTATCAATGTACATAGTTTCCGGAAATTTTATCAAGTGTTTGGAAAGTTATTTAAAAAGACGTTTGTCAGCCGTTCTTTCCTCACATGAAATACATCAATTGGTGCCAATCAATGCCCTAAAACTTTATACTTATATTTGCTGCTGAGCAAAAATGCTACAAAAATTTTAACTTCAAAATTGAATTTCTCAAAAACTGTAAGAGCCTTTATATAAAAAACCAGGAGGTGTATCAGCTTTGACCACATTCATTTTCCCTTTTATTTCCAATAATTATTAACCTGGTAAAAGCAAAACAGCAAAGAAATGAGTTATCATGTTCAATAGGCAATAAAGTGTTAATTATACAATTTTACTCCAAAAAGTAATCTAATGCGGAAACGTTTTTCAGTTTCAATTTGTGTTTTCCTTTTAAAATATGTGTGTGTGTTGTGGAACAATAGATCTTATCACCAAACCCCATCATAATGAACAAAGTATAAAACATTTGCATAGTTAATTATTTATATTATATACTGTATTAATATCAGTATAAATTTATTCTTAAATTATATATTCCACAGTTGGTATTTACTGTATCAACAAATTATGTTCTCTCTTCTTCTTGGGGTATGTCATAAATCCTCAAACTAACTTAGTCTTTTATACACAAAAAAACAATTTGTTATGTATCAATGCGTTTCTTTCAATCAATTCCCAGTGTAAATCATAATACGCTAATACTCCATCTTCAAAGCTGTTAATATACTTGTGCTTCTTCTTGGATCTAAAACTTTATCTTTCCCTCTCCCCTTGAGGAACATCAATCTTGCAAGTTTCTTCTAATGGATAGTTTGCCAGCTGGTCATGTGTACGTCCTGTTTCTCGTTTTCACAGATACTATTCTGACTGCTACACCATTTGTTCCAGGCATTACACGTGTTATCCTTTAAAGAATTAATTCTACCCCTCGGTGACTTTTTGCTTGATCTAATCAATTCCCAGGGTAGATCATAAAAAGAAAATGAAATAAATTGTTACAGCTTTCTAAACTGAATGATGAACCATGCATTCTTAGGCCAGATCCATGTGTGGGGGCTTGGTCGGTTAAAGTGTTTCTTCAATGTTTCAATCTTGATCGACATTGTTTTATATAAATTGGTCCAAAGAAACAAAGAATTTTACTGACTTTCTATTCACATAAACATTCAGTTACTTGCAGGCATGTTTAGTAACAACATTTTTCTTTTCTTCACTATAGAACAATGTACAACCGTACAAATCTGGTTAGCTTGAAAGGCAATATGAAATTACCATCCTGTATTACAAAGCCTTACACTTCCGGCAGTGGTTTAATATATTTTGTTACTGTTTTGTTGGAAATTTGTTTCTTTTATGTAGAGAACACAATGTTAATAAGAATTTCTGTTTCAGTATATATTTATTCTTATATATCCCACTGTTGGTTTTTACTCTCCGAAAAAAAGGTGTTAACCGTTTATTATATATCAACACGTTTCTGTCAATCAATTCTCAGGGCAAACTATAGTATGTTTATTCTTCATCTTCGAAGCTGTTTCTGGGGTCTAAAACTGTAAAATATTTATTCATTGTTGTTATGAAACAAGTTGCTTTGACTTTTTGTTTCAATAATTGAAGCGATTATGCTGTTTTGTAACTTTCACACAAGAAATAGTTTCACAGAAATTATCCCCAATTATTGTGTAAAAATCGTTCCTTTTCCCATATTTTTTATAAATCAACATACAACATATCAAAGAAACTAGCTTGGTTGTTTTTACAATTTATTCAATGGAGCGGAACAAAGAGGAGGTGGCTTTAAATAATTATTTTTCAAATTGCAGAAATACTTAATTGTGCCCTAGATTAAAAGCAGACAAACTCTGTACAAGGAATATATTATGCCTGTAGTTAGTGTATGGTAATGTGGTATCCCACTCACTGGGTTGTGTAAAACATTATTTTAACTTTTCTAATCACTTTAACTTTGGGTACTTAAGGGAAGAAACTTTCATGGATTAAAAAGTGCCTCAAAATTTTTGGCATTTTTTTTCACGATTTTAAGCTTTCTAAATATTTTGTGAGAAGAAACTTTCGCTGATTGCCATGTTCTAAGGTTTTCACTGGAAAAATCTTTTGCAGATTACATTTAGAAGGAAAAATAAAAAAGTCGATATTTCATGGAGATTTTATTTTCGCATCAAAAGCATCCAGTTACTCATTAAAAAAATCTCCCAGTCAGAGTCAGAGTCATCCATTGCAGAAGTGAGCATCACTTTTTGATTTTATACTCCTTTACATTCCAAAGTATATCAGATTTATGTTCCAAAAATGAAATTTAGACAAACCTTTTACTTTTTGACTTTTTTTATTGCGGGAATAAACTTTCGTGGTCGACCACTTCTTGAATACTTTGTGGGAATAAACTTTTGCAGAATTCCAATTTTTAAATATTTAAATAAAAAGCCCGCGAAAGTTCCTTCCCTTAAAGTAATCAGTTTATTCTTTGCATTTATAGGTATGTAACTCTTAGGTTCTACAGTAAACTTCTCAATGTGCCATCGTATCGCTCTATTTAACCTTTCAATACCTATGCTATAATCACTTAGCTAAAACATTTATGTTTCGTTTTTCAGATTAACTGTTGACTTATACTTCTTAATCTTTGGAATTGAAACAACAGTGATCCTACAGCACGGTTGCAAGGGAGGGTGTACCTCACTTACCTCGGAATGGTTTGAAATGGGGCTTGAAATGGAAATATCAATGAATTAAGAAAACTTTCCGTTGTTTCCCATGAAAACACACTAGCAAGTGTGACTGTACAGGGTTTCCAATCAACACATATCCCCATTCTGGTTTCATGGATGCTTTATCGAATAGGGAAGGAACATGAGAGATTATGTTTATCCCCTTGACAGACCTAGTACACTTGCATTTAATATGTTGGTTGAACTGTGCACAGATAACTTAAGTTAAGATAAGGTGGGCTGTGACTTAAGTTATCCAAGTTATTATTTCGTTGTAGGTGGCTTCATTGGATTTGATGAGACTCAACCAACGTCATCATCTGGTGGTAAGAAACTAGTAATGGAAAAATTAAAAGTGGAACAAAAGTATCAAAGGTGGGTCCTATTTGTTTACGAATTTTTACGAACTGAAATCACTAGCAAGAGTCATGTTCTGATTGGAATAAGAGCAAGTGAAGTTCCAGAAATTTCCGCCCAGCCAGACAACTCTGAACTAAAATTGTTGTCCACAATCGGGGCCAAGTCACATCCATTCAATATGTTAAGATCGATCTCCACCTAAATAATTTTTGTTGCCCGGGCATTGCTACCAATTGCGATCTTGACATCATGAGCAAGTAGTTATGTAATTTTTATCAGAACATGAGTGTACATTGTGTTAGTAAACTATTAGCCAACTACCAAAATTCTCGCACACGGAATGTGATGGCGGCAGCATTGAAAATAAAATTGATCGCAGCACCTCTATGACCAAATTTGTTTACGTGAAGATCGGTCTTTAGGCTCTAAGTAGGTAGATTACAGATTCACTTCGCTACATCCATCATTTATCCGGTTCCTTCTAAACCAGCCTGTTCCTGTATTTCTCACCCAGCGGGACAGTGTGTTAGTGCAGGTGGATGTTCTTTTTTAGCCAGATTTTTGCCTTAGCGCAACGATATGACTGGAACTCACAATCCAGAGCTTCCCAGTTGGAGTCCTGACACAGCACAGTGTAGAGGACGATCTCTTCGCAAAATTCATAGCTTCTCATGTTAATATGTTTGTGTATGCCACATATGATGCCTGTAATGCAATATGCAAATGTGCTCCTGCAGTGTGGTCCTGTGAAATGTAAATGTTTGTGAAGCTCTCAGAGCTGAAAGCGTAGAAGAAACAACTTTAGCTTGCGTTTTTCCTTTTAAGCTTTCAGCTCGGAGAGCTTTACAAACATGTACACTACAGGCATCACTTGCGGTGCACAAAACATATATAAACATGACCTTTGAATTTTGCGAAGAGGCCGTCATCCGCCATGTGCTTTGGATAGGACGCGAACTCTGAATTATAAGTCCACCTTGGTGCCATTGTGCCACATTAGAATCAGTGTTGGGCTACATGCATGAATAGTATAAGCTAGTTTTTCTATTCTTACCTGAAATATGTTGTATGGTAAATACGGTTCGCTGGTATAGAATATTGAAAAATAA
This sequence comes from Bythotiara depressa, assembly GCA_027564595.1. Taxonomy (NCBI): domain Eukaryota; kingdom Metazoa; phylum Cnidaria; class Hydrozoa; order Anthoathecata; family Bythotiaridae; genus Bythotiara; species Bythotiara depressa. Next base: position 6,641 of record JANTOQ010103267.1, on the reverse strand, counting down.
AGATACCTAGGTGGAGGCGAGAAATTATCGCGCGCAAAAATTAGTAATGGCTAGTCTTCCAAATTAAATTCCCGGAAAAATTAAAATAATAAAAACTGATCTCTATATTTGTACAGTTACGTATTTGTTATTGGTCATTTATATAACTAGAAAGACTTACCTTTTTTACACATGTTATTTTGTGAAAAAAATTTAAAATTTGCATATTTTAATTCTCGCAAACTGTAAATTTTTTCATCTTGCTATATTAAATTGCGGCCAATCTTTCTTCCCTATGTATGTACCCGTTTTTTTATATTCCTCACTAAGCTAAGTAGAATGAAGACCATTCTTTTGTGAACTAGTGAGCCATCACGATACGAGGTAATCGAATGACATGTCTGTAGGAATCCCTTTCTTTTAAAGTATAAATATTGAGGAGTATTCCCGCTTTAATAACAAAACTTCTAAAAATTCAATACAGTCACAAGAATTTATGTAAAGAATTTGAAACAAACAAAAAAAATTGTTATTAGGATCTGTGTAACCGATAACAAAATATAACAAACAAAAATCAGCCGTTTTTATGTTATCCTAAATCATGTAATTTAAACAAATTTCTTGTTCCCCTGACATTTTGAATTTCATGAGTTCTACTGTATTTTGTTATGAGATTGGAGTTTTAATAATCGCGTCAGTGTACCGAACTTGGTGTGAAATTATGCGGTGAAACAGTAACTAAATTTCTGTGGTTAACTGGGGAAACCTTTATAACAAAACACATGGTATTCTGTGTACTTGTTTGTTTAAGGATACACTAAGGATACACATATATATAATATTATTAATTAATATTTTATTTAAAATAAGAAATAAATGTTCGAACACCTTTTTTCCTGTCAATATTCGAAGAATGAAAAGGTACAATGGCTTCGCGTTTTCTCGTTGAAAATTATACTATCAGAAAGCTCATGCTCTCAACTCCAAAACTGTGTCTAAGGTTTTTTTTTTTTAGTTAGTGACGAGAAAATCAGAAAAAAGTGTTCCTTGCACATAAAAATGTTTGAAAAACTCCCTCACTCTTCTTTATTCATTCATATCTGGCGATCAAAACAATTTAAAGAATAAATGAGACACGGTTTTTTAGAGCAAAGATCGCTGATTCTTACTATGTCGAAAGCAACATTTTCCCGATTTTCTCTTGTACCTTTTCACTCTTCAAAGTTAGGGAATAGCATGAAAAAACGTTTCTGAGAAACAGCGTTTTAAAGTTTATTACGGGTTAATAATCTTAAAACAAAGAAATGATTAAAATTGCAGTTGATTACGTCTCATGAGGCGGGTTTGTTTACGCATCTTGTGGGAAAAAAATTTCCTACCATAGTAACAGTTCAGATGTTAAGAAGATTAATCTCTCTTCTTGCAAACATTTTTTTATTTTGGGGCTTTTCTGGTGAGAAGTTTATACATCTAAATTTAAATAAATATTCTACACAAAATAAGCTTTTAAATTATATCAAATTTTCATTTTGGCAAAAATATCGATTTAATGTTTATCCTTAAGGGTACTGTTTCTTAAAAACTTACAAACACATCATTTTGTCCAGTTCATGAATGTTATACCTGATTTACAACATAGTGCAGGGGCAGATGTGAATGAGGAGCTCTGGTGCCCAAGCAGCCCTGAAAAAGGTAATATAAACAGAAACTATTTAAACCCTAGACCATCTACTGTAGTGACTCAAGTGGAGCATCACACGTTTTTAAATGTAAATCCACCCATACCATTATTTCATAGAAGATGTATGTGATAGAATATCACTGAACCTTATCAAGAGATACATACTTTTATGGGTGGCTGACTGGGATTAACTGTGTAAATGTGCTACAACCTCATCCCAGCGTTCTTTCTCTTTCTGATATGGAGGACGGTGGAGGCAAACATTTTCGCCGCCGTCCAATAGCAGTAAGATGGTCAAATTCTCTGGGAATTAGGTTGAACATAGTAGCAAGTGTAAAATTATACAATTAAAAAAAGTTGTACATACAGGTATAAAATGGGAATGGGATTTTGAAAATGTTTCTGCGGGACTTTGGGATTTGAGGATTTTTTGTGAGAATTTCAACCTGTCTTTTAGACGGTGGGTACGAAACATCTCAAATATTTCAGTGCTAATAGGAAGATATTTTTTTATATCTCCTTATGTTCTACCATGGTCCTCTAATCAGACAACCAGACCTTTTTCCACTCTTTTTAAAAAGGTATTATAAGCATGGAAAGGGGTAAGAAGAAAGGTTAGTTTACTTAACTTGTATGATCGTTTGAATTTTTTTCTTATGGTTGAAAACATCGTTCCTCAATGCAAAATTTACCGTAGAAAATGATTATGAAATTGAGTCTCTAATGGTGTTGTAAAACCTTTGGCTTTTAGTAACACGCTTGGCAACAGGCTGTAACCGGATTTAGTGATGCTTAAAGTAGTAATATGCCAGTTATTTTTATCCGCAATCATTCCCTTATACCACGGTGACCAGTTATCAGCAAAATTTATCAAAATGATTTAGATTAATTCGTGTGCCACAAGTTAAAAGAAAGCTTTTTTATACACAATGCTTTCTTGATTGAACTTTTCAGTTTACTTTTTAAGTATAGACTTAAGACGCGCTGATTTTTGGTAAATTTTGCACTTTGTTACTGAAATAACCGTGCTCACATTGTGCCTGCAAAAAGGGGAGTGCTTCGCTTGCCTCGGAATCGGGAGTAAATAAGACATTAAGACATAAAATGGAGAAGCCTACGAATTAACAATGAACAGATATATAGAGAAAAAAAACAAATGAAAGAAGGTAAGTGCTAGCTGGAGGGACTTTGGGTCCAAAAACAATAAATTGGGATAAAAATGAATGCATAAAACTGCAAATTAAGATAACTTCTACTTATAATATTACACAAGTTTTTGTTTTTCAAAGTTTAAACGTGTTTCTCAAAACAAAGAATTTGTAATTTTGAAGAACGCTAACTCAGGAATGGTAAATGTTTATGACATGAAACTTTGCATGCTTTCTGTTCTCCCTCTTGTGGAAATGCTGAACCAAAGATCTGAACAATACAGTCAGCGACAATTGCATAATGCTAACAGAAAATTTGGGATTTGGGTCTAAAATAGAAGAAAGAAACCCTCTGTATCTTCAAGTAGAACAATAAAAAGCTACATAATATTTTTTAGGTTTAACGCATTCGATGTATTAAACTAAAGAAATGCACCAAGTTTCACGTTTCGAGTCTATGTTGTTGTGCAGATATATTTCCCCAAAAAATCCATTGTTTGGGGGGTTATTGTGCCTAATTAATTATGCACATAATTAATTTTTTATCACCTTTTTGTTTTCACATTTTAACTAATCGTGCGTAACAGTTGGACATAAATATTTCCATAAAAGAGTACGTCAAGAAATCAGTTTTTTTTACTATAGTACCACCTTAAGAACGGATTTTCCTTGTTTTCCGATGTTATTCGTTTTAAACTATTATTAAAGCATTACGAGCTGAAATAGTATATAGTAATGCTTCTCTCTTCACTCTCATCCGCCGTGAATTTGTGAAAAGATTTGTTGGAAATCGGAGAAAACGGATTCCACGTCATGTCGCGGCACGGCACTCAATTTTCCTTCCTCGTCCTCCTTCTGAATACCTTAAAAATAGATAAACTCCTATAATCCAGAGTATAATTATTTGGCCAAGTGTACCAAATTGGCCAAAATTAGTATTCCACAGGTGATTCTAAAGTGTCCACAGATACAGCAAGATTTTCGTATCAATCAGGTCACTCGGTCAAACAGTTCTGATTTCCTGATACATCAGTAATGTTGTTGTTCTTCTTCAAGTGGGTTTTTTAAAAGCTGTCCGAAAGAAAAAAATTTAGAACAATTTCCTTTGTTTATTTAAAAATTACAAAAGAAGGTAAATAATATAAATCGTGTATAAGTTTAAGAGTAAGAGTAAAATAAATAAACCTATACAAACTATTTACTCCTACTGAAGGTGGCAACAGCAGAATAAGTGTAAAAAACTCTGTGAATGAATGGTTCATTGACAATAAATGTCCTGAGTAAAGATTACCTGGTTCTTATCATCACTTGATATCTAAAATACAATGCCATATGTTGTGCTTTAAAAAATGTGTGGCTTTTTAAAAAAAAGCTTTTTTGTTTATATGGGAGAAGCTATGGTGCCTTGTTTTGTAGATCTTTATTGTCATTTTTGTAATATGTTATAAGTGTTAATTAAAGCAATACAATACATTCGAAAAGATTTTTAATGATCTACTGTAAATATGAATATATGTATAATATGAATTATTGTAAGTTCGGATTAAAGTTGAGTATTCTTAGGCACACTTTTTATCTTCACTCTTAGCACTGGGTTCTAAGTCTACCTCTCATAGTACTGGATTCTGGATATGTAAACCAAGGCTATACGATACAATGTTTTTGGAATTTTCAATAAATTGTTCTGTGTAAATCACCTATACCTTTACATTTGTTGAACTTACCACAATAAGGATGTTTATAAGACAAAGTTTCATCAGGAGCTGACCAGTGAGAGAGGCTTCATCTCTAAACTAATGAAAATAATGTATGTTGTTATATTGTTTGAAGCATGACTTGGTGATATCCCAAATCTAAATACAAGATCTTCCACCGGTGAATCAAGTGTCGGGAGAATTTCATCTTCCAATAAAAACGAACCGCGAGGGTCCAGGTTTTTGTTAGCATAAACGATTAATTGGGCTAAATTGATATTACTGAGGTTCAATATAATTGAATTTGGTCCCTTATAGTATATTTTTATGTTTTACACGTACATAGTCTACAATGAAGTCATCCATTTTTGCAGATGAACAACTGTTTATAACTTTACTACACGTTTGTTTTCTTTTACTGAATTCCACTGCAAGCGAACAGACAATAGCTTGGATGGGACGGTGGTGGTAACGTATAACATTTTTTAAATTTATGGCAATGAAAATAAATTAATTGATGAAATTTGTAATTACAAAAATACTCTGTAGTGTCAGTGTATCTTTTGAAGCAGATGTAAAACAGATGTTGTTCTTGTTGTAAGATCAATACGTAATCCAAAATCAACTGACTCTATAATAAGTGCCTCAAGTGTTGGCTTTGTTGATATTGGAGAAGAACGCTTTCTTTTCCGTTCCTTATGAGACCTTTCTGGTGGTGCATATATTTTCATAGGTGACTTTCTTTGATTATCTGTTGAATCTAAGTAGTTGTTGTACCCTTCAAATACAAATTTGGGATACGTCTGACATCAGTAGGTTTTCCATAATGAAATTGATTGGAACAGGTGAGATTATATTTCCCAAATTTAAAATTCTTGTGATTCCGAGCGAAGGTCCACTTGTGGTATGGCTTTGGATCATAGCATTTCTAAAGACTTAACTCGAGCCCCTTATCGGCTTAATCAAATACTTTTCAGGATACATGTGTGCATTAATTCATTCCCACAGTGGCGTAGGAAAGGATTTAGTATTGTGTGTGTGTGTGGGGTTTACTCCCAGTGAGTCTGTGAACCCATTTATGTCTCCAGAATAATAATAAGATATATTCGTTATTATTCACAGGTATAATAAAATTACTGACAGAACATCCTGTATAAATATTGTGAATAATAATAAAAATAATCCCTTGGTAGGATTCAGCACACATGAATTAGCCTAGAAAACGTTTTCTGTGAAATGAAAATTCCTCGTAGACTCCTAAAATTACCATTAACGTTTGGGTTTTAAGTTGTTGAAAGATGTGGTTTTGAGTTATGAGCTGTAGACAATTCATGTTACGTCATTGACAACAAACGTCATTCATGAGCAGTTGCTGTATACATGTTGTTAGTGAAAAATTAATATACATTTTAGCTTTTGTAGAGTAAATTATGTATAGGTAAAATGAGATAAATGTACCATGATTTACTGTTCTGTCGTGAATTGCAAAAGCATTCAAGCAGCAATAAAAAAGAAGCAAAAAGGAAGGCATAAGCTTTTACCATCTTCCGCGAGATGAAAAATTTAAGAAAATATGGTTGAATAATTTAAAACGAGCAAAACACCAAAAAGATGACAGTATAAGAATCTGTCATTTACACTTTGATTAGCAGTGCTTTGAACGAAATTTGAAGATTCTCTACGTTTTCGTATTTCTTACATCGATGTAAAAGTTTCCTGGTTCTTCAAAACATTTTCTTTTATAAATTCATTACTTTTTCGATGATTGCTTATCTTGACCTTGTGTAGAATTGGTAAAAACGTTTTACTGATTACACAATTTTGTTAATTGATTGTTTAACATTTATGACGAAACTTTCGTAATGAAACTTCTTAAGAAAGTAAACTTTGTAAAACGTAATAAAGGAATATATATATATTGTGCATCTATTGTTTCTTTTCATTTCTTTTTATTAAAATTGAAAACAAACATTTTTGAGCTAGCTAAAATAGATTGTATTATGATTGGTGTGTCGGATCATAAGTTACACGCATGAGTGCATGAGTTTTTTTTAAAGATTATGAACGCGTAATAAGGAATAAAAACAAACCATGAAGAAGTTGTTGTGTGATCACGTACAGTAGAAAAAACGACTGTGA
>JANTOQ010103155.1:0-26528 GCA_027564595.1 Bythotiara depressa | reverse complement strand
GTAATATAGAAATAGGTCTATAGTTGCTAGGGTCAGTTTTAGATTCACTTTTATAAACTGGTGAGACCCTCTTCGATTTCCTACATTTGGGAACATAGCCAATCTGTAAAGATGTGTTGAATGAATATCAAGTTATTGACGACTAAACTTTGCTATTTTAATAGTGTGTTGACCAACATCAATGAAATATTGCCTACCGAAAGACAAAACAAATTGTTTTGAAGAACGTTAGAGAAAACTTAAACCACGGGACAGTTGTAGTAAAATTGAAGTGAAAATTAACTTTTTCATTTCGTCTCCTGTGTTTGTCGACAAAGTAAAGAAAAAAATAACGTTCTTGTTTCGTCGCTTCTATTTGACAAAATAAAGAGAAAAAAATTCAGATTTTCATTTCGTCGCTTGTGTTTGACAAAGTTAAAGAAAAAATAATAACATTTTTATTTCGTCGCTTGCGTTTGACGACAAAGTAAAGAAAAAATTAACGTTTTTTATTTCATCTCTTGTGTTTATAAGTGAGGAATTTTAATGGCAATAATGGGCTTCCGTATAAGTGCTACACGCTGATCTATTAGCATTTATATAATAATAATAATAATAATTATTATTATTATTATCTTAATCACTGGCGATGATTCCTTACGATATCGCTTCTGTGCCTTGCGTGAATCATTGTCTTATATGGTGTTTTCGTGTTGTCTCATTGTCTTACATGGTGTTTTCGTGTTGTCTCGTTGTCTTATATGGTATTTTCGTGCTGTCACATTGCCTTATAAGGTATTTTCGTGTTGTTATATTGTCCTGTTGTTTATTTTTTATTGTTTGTAATGGTGTCATTTTTCTTTTTTAGAATTAACGAAAAAAATCTAACCTAATTTAATCAATCACTGCTTACAATCTTATTTATATATTTAGTTCCTGCTTAAATATAAACAAGAAGCGCTTTGCGCTTGAACATCGATGGCTCTATAGCAGTGAACATTAACTCACAGGCTAAGAAATTTTTTACACACAATGTCCTTCTAAAAACGATATATTTAGTAATTAGGGAGTATTTACAACATATTTAATGTAGTAGCGCATCATCTACGGCATTGTAGAAGAAGTTATTTAGGTTTTTAGCATGATTCAGTAGCGGAGGCTAGCTAACAAAAATTGCGAAAGTTAAAGACCAACTGTAGAAAATTTCTATATTGAAGTCACATAAACCATAGAAGAATGCAAAAGAAGATATAACAAACACATATCAACCATAAAAACATATTTGACAGTATTATATGTTACGTACGCTATTATCAAATTGCGTACGGAAACTATTGGCACTTTATTTGCAAAACTAAATTTTGATTTTAATTTTTTTCAAACGTAACTCACCCCCCTCCGCTCTCGATAATTGTTGGAAATATTTCGCTGATTTTTAAAATAATACTTTTGTCGTCCGAATTGAAACAATTAAGACAATAGGATGACAAATAGGGTAAGCTTACTTTCCACTCGCTACTTTTATTGTACGCAATTTGTCGCGCGACGTTGTATTTACGCTTCTGATTGGCTAAGCAGAAAAAATCGGTCAAAAAAGTAGTATTTGTTCAATCTATTTTTCAAGTTGCGCGATGATGTTATGCAAAGAACAAAGAACTGTGGGACTATCGCGATAAAAGTAGCAAGTGGAAATTAAGCTTTATCTGCGCTATTAACGCTCATCTAGAACAAAGACATTGAACTCAGAAGATTATGAGGCCAGTGTTTTATAGCATGATTATATTGTTAATTTCACGTTCTGTTTCTTAACGAAGACGTTAAGAGGAGCTGTTTTTATTTAATTAATTAATTAATTTCTTTATTATATATTTATTTAGGTTTATGCTACTATCGATAACAACTTAACACGCAATAAAACGAACGAAGAATTGAACAATTCATCCTATGTAGTGAACAGTACTGATGATGACGATTCAAAATGGAAGCAACAGTTATATAAGGGAGATAAACCACGGTTCCGTAACGGACATCATCTTAGAAGAATAGTAGCCTGGGCTCCAGTAAAAATGAAGGATAACGAAAAATCAGCTAAAAATAATAAAGGTAATAATAAAAAAGTACATAAGAATAAACACACGCAAAGCAAAGAACGACATCATAAAACATTGCATCCACCAAAGGAATATCATAAATTAGATAATAAACATATTCGTACTTCTAAACATCGTGCTGATACAGAAAAGAAAAATATTGGAAAGAAAGGAAATTCTCTAGCAGCTGAACAGAAATTCGTAAAAAAATGTGAAAAGGGTAATGTATGTGTCAAGAACAATAAAACTGTGAAACAGAGGCACGACGTAAGCAAAGATAACTCTACTAATGCTAGCATTACTAATACTAGCATATTAAAGAAGGTTAACGAAACAGAGAAAAGTAAACTCTTAGAAGAAGCAGAATTAAACAACGAAGCGCGAATTGAAAGTCCACAAATATGGCAAGACGAGCAAACAACTGCTGCAGTGTTAGAACATGCAAAGGAATTGGCAAATGATGTAGCAAAAGAACTCAATGAAACAGAATTAACCTCTTCATCCACGAGTCAGGAAATAAAGGAGACATCGCCTTTTACTAAAATTGATACTGCAAAACTTCATGTGCCTGTTGTCGCATTGTCAGATTCAAAATCATCAACAAATCAGAAGAATAAAACAGATTCTCGTTTGATTGAATTTTTAACAAAAAATAAACAAACAAATGTGCAGACTGGAAATATAACATTCCCCGAAGGTAAGAGTATCGATAAAAAGGAGAAAGAGTATTTATTCCACAACCCAGGATATATGAATAATCAAACCAATTCCAATCAGAAAAACATAGAAACCAATTCCAATCAGAAAAACATAGAAACCAATTCCAATCAGAAAAACTTTTTAACTCCAGAAGAAAAACAAAAGTTTGAAAGTGATAAAGAGTGGTCAGTGGAATCAAGTTCACCTAGAGTACCACCTGACACACCTGACACACCTCCGTCACGCCAAGAAAACAAACCATCACCTTTACCAGCTAATCAAGCGACTTTAACCAGTTTAGAAAATCTTCAACGTTATAAAATGAATCCCGAAAACGTGTTACCTAGCAAGTTTACATCCACTAAGCAATCTGAAGATGAATTTAGAGAGTCAGAAAATAACGATGGTTCCAAAACAAATGTAAAAGAAACACAGTTGAAAGAAGAAGAAAACAAAGAACCGGAAAGGAAGGAAAAAAAAATTAAAGAAGAAGATAATCGAGAAAAGGAGCTTATCCAAAGAGAGGAGGCACTTAAAGAAAAGGAATTAGAATACCAAGAAAAAAAAGAAAAGGAGGCTAAAGAGATTGAAGAACTAAAGACATACAAACCACAAGATTTAGTTGACATGGTTACTATTGAACAACAACAAGATGTTGATGATAAGCATCAAACAAAAGGAAAACAATTTGAAATCACAACAACAACAACAGGCAGTAACCTCAATAACACAAATTCACTTCAAGACACAACTGAACAACACAACAAAAAAGACTTAGCGAACAATAGAAGCTTAGAGGGAAAATCGAGTAAACCGGAGAAAGGACAAGCAGTAATGGAAACTAACAAAGACGTTCACAAAAATAATGAGTCGTTTTTCAGTACTTCTTCCGGTGAGGCTGATGTAGCTTCAGAAATCCTAAACAGTCTCGATGCTGCCACTGCTGCCTCAAATATGCTGAAAGATCTTGGTGCCATCAGCCCCGACCAGAACACTCAGCAAGCATCGCCATCAAGCGTTGGTACTTCTGATGATGATACTTCGGTAGGCAGGTTGACAATAGGAGAGGCACGACCAGCTGGACTAACTGAAGTGAAAGGAAATAAAGACAACAAAGTGGAAGCACAGCATACACAGAATCCAGTCCAGCAATCGTTTCCTGCAAACTCTACAACAGCTACAACACTATCACAGGCTTTGACAAAATCGGACAATCAAGAATTCAGTTTTGAACAGATTACTCCACCGGTATTAACAAGCAACCACTTAGATTTGAATAACCCAACTGACATCTCAGCCTTCCCGGCAGAAATGAGAAAGAAATTATACGATAAAGAAATACATGCTCTTGACATGCCATCTGCAGCAACAAAACAAATAAACATAGATGCTAATTTACCACATGAATCAACTCTTCAACAGACTGATGGTGAAATGACCAATACAGCAAAGGAGACGCCAACAGAGAAACCACAAAAACAACAACAAAAACAACAACAAAAAGGAAACAAACAAATTCCGACACAAGTCAAACAAGCGCCTGCAGGTCAGAATGAAAACAAACAACCGCAAATAGTAGCGAATCCTCAAGCTGCCGTGTCTAATACACAAACAAATAGTCAATCTGCAGTAATAGGTAGCCAGTTAAATAGTCCACCTGCGTCTAACCAACAAGAACCACAGAATAATCAAACTCAGAATGAAGCAAATACGGAGGTCTCTACTAGTACGTTAACAAATACGGAGGTTTCTACTAGTACGTTAACTAATGATGTCAACAAAGCAATGGAAGAACTAGAATCGTTAATGAAAGAAAAAACTGATGAAGTTAACAATATTGGAGCATCAAATGTTAAAGTAGCAGATGGTATTAATAAACAAAATCACCTACTTACATCCGACGATAAAGCATCAGTTGAGAATTTGTTGAATGCTGTAAACAGTGATGTTGCAAGTAAAAAAAGGGCCTTAAATTTCATGAAAACTGATGAGATCAAATCACTGGATGAAACGGATCCAGTCAGAGCAAAAGCATTATTTAGACGAAACCCTATTGGTGAAACATGGGGAGATTATTATCCAGAAGAACTGACTGAAAGAGTAGAGACAGAAGAAATAGCTAATACTAAAGATGACATTGCTCACGAAAATCAACTATCTGAAAAAAACATTCAAAAATTATTAAATGACGGACAATCATTTAAGTTAGATGAGGAGATGAAATTGAATTATGCAAAAGCAGCTGATAATAAAGACCAGGAACATATAGTGGAGAATGTATTGAAGAAATACATGAAGGCAAGTTTGCTACTTACGAAGAGATTACATGACATTCAACAAAAAGGAAAGGAAACCGATGGTAAGGAAAAACCAATTGAGTATGTGACAAAGGATACAAACACACCTGGTGATACGAAAAATGCTTCTAGTGATGCATTACTAGAAACAGATTGGAAAACAAACAAAATCAAGACATCAGGTGGTATAATAAACGAAACATCAGATTTTCATGATGAAGAATCTAAAGTGCTACAAAATGAAAGAGAAAAGGGAAACAGAATTAATGCTATTTCAATGCCACGTATTAATGGAAAGAACATGGGACGATTAACACATGTAAATAGGAACCATGACGAGTCAACAGACAATTATTATCCAACTGTAAGTGAAGCAATGTTTAGTAAAAACAGCTCTTCGAACGAAAACTTAATCGACCAAAATAAGGTAATCAAACCAGAAAGTATATATCCAAATAACAATACCAGTAGTGATGAAAGCCGAAAAAATATTTCGTCTGCTATTGCAAATAATGATTTATCAAGGACAGCAAACGAAACTGACGACACATGGAAGCAAAATGAAACTTTAGAAGAAGCAAATAACAGATTTGTTACTAATGATAATGAAACATTTAATGGACCAATTCAAAATATTCAGCCTCAGGACAATAACAAAGATGATGACGCGGAAAAACCAGTTGATATTACAAAGGATCTTAAAAATGTTTTTAATCAACAGAACATTGTTAAAAACGAACTTGGAAAGTATTCCGATAAAGAAAGGCAGGAAGCAGCGTTGGCCTTGCAGGAGATGGAAAAACTCACACAGACAGATGCTGAGAATGAACACACGGATGAAGAAATAAAACACATGAATACAGATAGTAAAGAAAAAATGAAAGGTAAAGGGCGTGACAAGGGCGCAGATGAGCAGGATAATATAAAACTAGAAATAAAAAATCTTTCCACACCTGATTCAACAGATAAACCTGAGAATACCAACATTAACAGAAGTAAAAACGTTCATGGTTTATATAAAGAAAGAAATGAAATGAATGACAAGGCACCTGAAAGTAAGGAAACATTTCAAATAGTTAGCAGAATAGCGACAGAGAAGGAAAATGGGAGATTAGAAGATAATGAAGGAAAACAAAATGATGCAGAAACTGGGAATAAGGAACCATCAATAACCTCAAAGCAGATGGAACTGGAAAAAGAACGAATAGAAGCTAAAGAAGAAAAGCAAAAAGAGAGATTATCAAAACATGTGGATGCGAGCTTTGATTTAGTTGATAAAATCAAAAATCATGAAAATGAGTCAGTGAAGGAAGATACACCGGATTATTCTTCCTTTTATAATGCTCAAAAACAGTTTGAACAATCACAACAACCATCTTCAATTGCTCCACCAACGTCAAAAGGAAATAAAACTCAAGTAATCGAAAACATTAACAATGAAAACATTGATAACAGTACAGAATGGGACGCAGATAGCTCTAACAATAGCATTCCGGTCTTACAGATAGATACCAAATCAAATACTTCCGGTGATATAACAATAACAGATTTAGAGGACAGCTTTCAAAATGCCACTAATACTTTGCTAGATAGTAGAGTTATGCATAAACTAAATTTAATGGAGGCAACAGGTAATGAAAAACGGCAAACCACTATTGACCCATATACTACTTTCAGAAGATCGAAGATACGTCATAATAAACGTAAACATGGGTCTTGAATAAACAGCATTACACTATGGAAATAATGTATCTATTACCAACGGTAAGATGCAATTAGCAAGGTTAATTACGGCTAGCTGTTTAAATGGTTCCTCCAAAATCAATGTAAATATAGTCGAACTTTAAAACACGTCGAATGTTGAACCACCTCATATCAGTCCAGTCATGACTATTCCCGAATGATGTACTGTACCTTTGACTATAATAAGTTTCCATAAGATAGCTATGTACTAAGGAGTCAATATCGGAATCAAATGTTCTATGTATAATCAAGTTTTAGTGAGAGTGAGGCCAGTGCAATTAACAGAATTTTTACTCACATAAGTGTCTGGACAGTGAGTGATATATATTTGATTACTACCAAATGGTTTTAACCCTTCAATGCATAACATACCTCCTGGTTATATTAAACTTCCCATTAGAAACTTTTGTAATTTTATGATGAATCAGGGGGTTTTATCAGCTCTTACCAAATTTATTTTACAATATATTTCTAATAATTAACGCCCTGGAAAAAGCAAAATGACAAAGAAATGACCAAACATTGGGATTCCTTTCCGGAGACATTCAATATACTCTCAAGTTTATGAGATTCTTTGTGTTTTGAATACTCAATTCGAGTTTTGATTAAAGAATTGTTATACGTTTCTTGTAAAACTTAATTTTCATTAGTTATTTTTATCAGGACGTTGATTCGTCGATTCTAATTCGAGTAGTACAAAATATCGAGCTATTTTTCATGTAAAGAACAAGTAACAAACCGCAGAACAAACATGATTATGTTGCAATTTTTTTTTTCCCTATAATTCCTGGATACACCTCCTGTTTATTGTAAATTTCCTAATTGTAACCCTTATAATTTTATGAACGATCAGGGGGAGTTATCAAAGAAATTAATATAGATTTAATTAATTTCCCAGGACACCAGGCTCTATGGGGTTAAATGATCACATCTGCATACTCGCGTGCAGAAACGAACATGAGCGTGTGATGACATAAACAGTATACGTGTTCCACAGCTAATAGACAATGGATTCATCTCATACCTTGTGTTCCTTTCAGAAAAATGTCAATGTTCATTATTTATCCCGATTGTTTTGATACCTGTCTGAAATGAGACATCTTGCTTAGTTAATCTTTTTAGTAATTATGCTCTCAAACTACTCCGAGACAACGTTTGAAGGATTTCTGTGTATGGCTGTTTGGGTTTCTTGTGTTTTTCTGCGTTGAAATGTTCTTCAATATTTAATTTGTCTCGTTTACATGCAAATAATCAAAACAATTAATATCAGGTGATGATTTGCTATGATTGGTAGTAGCTAATGACGATTGCAACCAGCTTTAAAGGAACACAATCCAGTTTACTGTAACATATTTTATTTACTATATCCAAGGGGTCTTGAAGGTTTCGATACTCGTGTATGTTGTATTTGTTGTTAACGGTTGTTCACAGGAATATAAGTAATACATTTCGTTGTGAGAATGTATCAACGTCGTTCCCAGGTCCTTTTTCCTTTTTTGATATAACTAATGGCCTCCGATATCAAAGAGAGAAAGAGGCCCTGGGTACGAGGTTGGAAAATATATGTGCCACATATATAAGAACGTGCTGTTTGGATACTCCACTCTATTAAAACAGGGAACCGTTTATTCATTTCAATATAGATTCCGAAACGTCGCGCCTATGGCCAAATACAGAAAATGCACTTTTTCTCTCGCTTGTTTGCGCGCTCACGAGATTACGTTTTAAGCAAACTAGAGCAGCTACCAAACGAAACTTTTTAGAATTCGAAATATTACAATACATGTGAAAGGAATTCTTAGTTGTTCTCTACTACACCCTGAGTATGGTAAATCATGTTCAATATTATTACAAGAACTCGATAGGGGAAAACGGGTGAGCTTTTTAATATATATTTTTTATAAATTATTGTTTTTATAGAGTGTTAGGTTGAATTATATTTTTAATGCTTGTAGATAGACAAAAGAAAATTTACACATGGACAAAGTTTTATTGTTTATTCTTCTAATGTTTACAAATGGGAACTGTTTCGTCGTTTAAAATACCTACATGTAAAATACCTACATGCTATTTACAATATCTATAGATTGGCTGGAAGACAAGAATAACTAAACACTAATGGCCATGACATCTTTTTAAAAAGGCTTCTTTACAATTGTGCCCATATACGTCTATCGCGCTTAAGAGGCTACCATTTTGAATATATTTTTTGTTCCTATAACATTAAAACCGACAGCAGATTTGAATTCCTCATGGAAAAATAACCCAAGTTTCAAAATATCAAAAGCATATCTACATTGGAAGTAATTTTACGGCGTTTTCAAATCTGGGAAAATAAGAAGACTTTGACAACGATAAGTATTGGAGGAGTAAAGATTATCACTCTATGGTAAAAGTCTATTTTTCAGATTTCAAAACGTCATAAAAATATTCCCAGTGCAGATATGCTTTTGAAATTTTGAATACTGGCTAATTTTTCGACGAGGAATTCAAATCTGTTGTCCGTTTTAATGTTGCAGAAACAGAAAAAGTATTCAAAATGACAACCTCTTAAGCGAGATAGGTATTTGCTGTTTATTTGGAACTTCGAACGTTATTTTGTACAATTGTTTAAGTCCTTATACATACTATTTTTTATAAGGAACTATAAAAACGGTTTGGGCCTCAGAGTGATCAGAGGCTCAAAGTTCCTTTTCCGACTCCTTATTTCATTATAAAACATACAGTATTGTAGCCTTTGTTAATTCTTGTATAATTTGACGATTGAGATTCCTCATCAAAATATATGCCTATGCTGAGAATTTGAATGCCGCACACGTGTCATGTCTCGCCTCACGTTCATGCAAACAATATTAAGTTTTACGCATGAATACGAGTCGGGACTTGAACAGTTTGAAATTAAGAAGGCTTTGACCGTTGGTGCAGTATAGCGAAAACAGCCATTTTCTTTGGTTTGGCATTGCAATTTTCACCATAGGATATTATATTTCTTGATGCAGAATATGAATCCGAAGTCAACGTTTTTATAAAAATAAACAAATAAATAAAATAAATTTCATCTTTTCATGGGATTAGGTAAAGGTCTATTTTGGCTTTCGAATATACTGTTTCTATGTGCCGACATCAGGCTAAACAGCAGTACTATATAACTACCACGAACATCTGAATACTAGTACACAGCTGCTGCATTAACATGCCCTGTACTGTGCCAACAATTGGCTACCTGCTTCAACTTTTTATTTATAAATATTCATTCTGCTTCAACTTTTTATTTATAAATATTCATACAAGGGTTTGTTTTTTAAAATTGATTCTTTTTCTTCTTTTTTTACTTAGTGTTAAGGGCACTTATATCCTTTTATGTTTAGTAAGAAAATTGGAAAATTCTCCTACTTAGCCATAATTTTCAAAATCCTAATTTATAAAGTTAGTAGATATATATATAGTTAAACTTTAATTATCAATAAAAAAATTGTTAACTTATCTTTTATTACCGGAAAAAACCCACGGGAAAAAGGGCGTTTTTAACTCGTATATACTCTTTATACTTTATACTCTTTAAGCTTGGTTTCGTCTTGGGTTTAATTCGCGTTAACTTGCGTTAAGCAAGTGATTTAAAACGAGTTAGTTTTTTAACTTTAGTGGAATGTTAGTAGGTATTTAACGCCAAAAAAATTAACGCGGGTTAACGCATTTTAAATCTCAAAGTTGGAAACAAAAGTTTTTGATTTCAAATTTGAAATGAACGCGGAGTTAAAATTAAGTATGCAAGATCAAAAAAAGCCGACGCAACTCATATTCAGCTAAAGCAAATGTAGGCTCGGACCTAGTCTTTATTTAAAGGCACACAGACGTGAATCCGATTTCCCGATAAAAAACCCAGACTAGATCTAGTCTAAAGCAATTGGTACAAAATTTGAAGTTCTTGTTCTGTATGTTAGACTAGAATAGAATAATCTTTTTTTATAATCTACTATGCTCTATCGTAAAATAGAAGTTCGGTGGATGAGTGGAGAAGTTGCCGTAAATTGAATATAGACTAAAGAAACGACCAATCAGGGAGGTTGAACTAATCTGGTTTAATTTTATGTTTATAGGGAAATTAAAAATGGTGGATAATAAAAATCACCGCGTGAAGGGAGCTACTCTCTGTTAGGTGACTATGTTGGTAAGAGGTAGGATGTTACCCTGGGTGGTGCTATGTATTCTCCGAATTTTTCTCTCTTTTGGTAAATGTTGCGAACCCAAAACTTTACTACTAGCGTAATGCCTTCGTTTTCGAAGAAGTATGAGCAAAAGGTACTTTTCATCTCATCCATCCATACTTCTCTGTAACTCTGTAGAAAAGAGTGCTAACATGCAATAATAAATGTTTTAAGTGGAAACAATAGCAGGTAAATGCTGAACATGATTAACGCCGAGCTAGAAAAATGAAATCTTAACGCGAATGAAACCAAGCTTTAAAATGCTCCAAGTTGGCACTTTTCGCTGTTAGTCGCCCTTTGGTACTTTGAAACTGAAGCAACCGTGATCCCACAGCACGGTTGCAAAAGGAGGGTGTGGACGAAATGGGATTTAGGGAGATCTTGGAATGGAAAATTCAATGAATTAAGAACACTTTCACTGTGGCAAGTGTGTAGATGTAAACGAAGCGTAGCCCAATGGGAAAACACTTTGGTATACGATAATAATTGGCACTTTAAAAAATATCTTCCCAATTACGCTGTACGATATTCACGAAATACGTGAATATCCTATAAGTGAATATCAAACCTTTTACGTCAGATTTAAAAAATGAATTACTTCAATAAAAATATTTTCTCAAACATTCGCCAACGATGAATATATTTTGGTAGAAATTTTTGGCTTTAACTTACAGACAATTCCCGTGCCAAATGACGTCACGAGGCGAAACATGACAAGTTCTAATATAAGGAGGCTTTGACCGTGGAGGTGGCGTAGCCAAAAGGACCTTTCTATTTTCCGTAGGGATCTGAGATTTGCCACACCAGCATATTTTTGGACGAGAAACAAGGATCTGAAATCCGTTTTTCATAACAACCAACAGAAAGTTTAGTCGAATTCGGGAAGTGCCTATCGTTTCTTCCGCGCGTGGACCATTGATACTAAGAGATCTACAACATCGGGGAACTGTAACAAAAATCGCGCAATATACATCATAAATTATTTTTCCTACTAAATTCAAATCATTTACATTCACTCTCCTTACAACTGATGCTTATAAAAAACTTAAAGCATATACCTTCTGTATACAGACCTTCCAGACAGACAATTTAAGTATCTCCATCATAATTTTATCTCCATCATAACTTTAGTGTAGAACAAATCAGACTACACCTTTTTAGAAAAAAGAAAATCTTCCCTTTTCCCCTTATATATAGGCAAATTCTAGTACTAATCCAGCGTTTATTTAACGAACAGGCTCTTATCTACCCCAAAAGGGGGTCCGAAATGACGCATTCGAAATTTTTGACATTAAGCTTCTTGCAATGAAAAAAAGTTTTTCTTGTTGACTAAGCAACAGTCAACATTCGCTATTTCCAACCCCCGAGAGACTGAGAAATTTGTTCAAAATGTTTCATTATTTTACAAGAACTCGTCGGAGAGACTTAATAATTTGTCCGAAATAACGAAAGTTCGAAATAAACAGAAGTGGAAATAGCCGATGTTTATACTGTAATAATACAACTTTATTGGCCATCTACAATGCTGGTCATAAATATTTGGCACAACGCGCCAGATTAAGTAAAATGAGTTCGCCACAAGTGATGTTTAAGTGAATCCACATATAATGAACTTAGAAGTTAAACTTTTACAGTTTACCTATGACTTAAGACTTTGGTTGTACAGCACAGGTAAGGGAGGGGAGGGACTTTGTAGCTTCCTAATTGGTCCATTTTGGTCCTTTGGGACGTCATAAAATAATGAAAGCCTTTTAAAACATGTACAATTTTCGAGGTTTTTCGTAAGAAAACATGTGTATTTACATTCCTACTTACTTTCTACTTAACAACTAGCGTCGTTCTTCATTTTTTGCACATTTGAGGAAAAGTGGCAAAACATAAATTGTGCCATATATTTGGACCATGATTATAGTATAAATTTTCATATATATATATATATATATATAAGAACATGTATAAGTCTTAACAAAATTGTTTACATAATCTCTTAACCCTTTGATGCCTGGTTCCCCCGGAAATCAATCAAATTTATTATTTCTTGGATTTTTTCCGGGGGTTAATTAATTATTGGAAATAAAAGGGAAAATGAAGTTGGTAAAATTAGAAAGGTTTCTAAAAGGTTTCTAATAGGAAATGTACAATAACCAGGGGGTAATGTATCCAGGAATAAAAGGGTTAACTTATCTGACAAATACTAGACCTCTATGTCTCATATATCACACGGTATAGAAAATTTCAATTCATTTTCAGTTCATTTTCAAATTTCAAATTTCAATTCCTCGTCAAAATATTAATTATGATAGATAGCCTTCCTAATTACGATCACATTCCATTTTTTCCCTGCTCGGTTGGAATATTGCGCACGGAATAGAGCATGCGCTCTGAGGTATAATAAAGTCACTGCGCATGCTCAGTAACATTTCCTATGAGCAAAATTCCGCCACCTCGGATAAACAATGTTTTTAATGGAAATTTGTTTTAACGTGAAAATAAAAGCGTTTGCGCGAAAACTAGGCTACCTTCAACATCCGCTATTTCGAGCCTTTAACAGACTAAAGGAATGAATAGTGTATTGTATTGGAAATATAATGCAAAATAAATTTGTTAATAGCTGATAAGACACCCTGCTTCCTCATAAAATTATAAAAGTTTCCAATGGGAAGTTTACTATAACCAGGAGGTTTGTCATAAAAGCACGTGACATTACGTAATCTACTATGAATAGGTGTATTGTTAATGGGATACAGACACTTTGTTTTATCTGTAAAGAAAAATACAAAGCCTGAGGTGCAGCAAATGGAGATCAAACAGAGTCAATGTCCCGTTCACTTGAGAACGTTGAATTGGCCAATGAGCATTACGTAATATCTGTACTGCCTTGTAACAAAATGGCTGCCATGTAATAATGGATAAATATGAACTTTTCTCTACCGTTTACAAATTTCATAAAATCAACAACAGTATTAAATTCATGGACAATACGTACAAGAAACACTAACTTCCTGAGGCTTATCAAATTCATTTAGGCACAAGAACTTAACAGAAATATCTATTAAAAAAATATCACTGTGTTTGATTTTGCATCGCTACTTATCAGTAACAATGGAAAATGCTTTTCTAAAGTTGCCAACCAACTGTAAATGCTATTTTAAAAGTAAATACTTCAACGTTATTATTCGCTTCTACGTATGATCTATTTGTATGTTGACAAAATTTCGTATGGGAATTATAACAGCACTATCTTGGGGATAATTCAATTGACTGTGCGGTGAAGCCTGGGCAGTCTTTGGTCTGTTGTTCTGTTGTTGACGTACAAGTTCGTAAGCTACTGCAGAACCAGACAAGCTATTATATCGAATCGATTAGGCTTGTAGGTATTATTTATTAATATCACTTTTGTTGCGAATACAATAGACACGTTATCTTCTCCGTAGTGCTTTTTGTGTGAATTTAGATTGTATACATTTAAAGGCTTCTTGTTTTTCGTGATTTGTTTATATATATGCACAATTTCTAATTACATAAAAACTTTAATTATGTATAAAACCAAAGTCGTACCTGAAATAAAAGTTTAATAACCCTTAATTGCAAACATTTGGTTTCTACTGGCGATGTCGTAGTCAGATAAATAACAAAATAACATTATTTTGTTTAATTAAATTTCCATGGGGAAATAAACAAATAATTTAAAAAATTTGTTTACCAGAGCAGCTATGATGGAAAAATTATCTCCGAAGCTTTCTTAACCCATTAACGCATAATTTCTTTTGCTATTTTGCTTTTTCCAGGGAGTTAATTATTGAAAATAAAATGTAACATAAATTTGTAAAAGCTGATAAGACCCCCCTGGTTCCCCATGCAATTTTAAAGGCTTCCAATGGGAAGCTTAATACAGCCAGGGGGTGTGCATTAAAGGGTTAAAATCCAGTAAAATAGCAGCGAGTTGGAACAGGGCAACACAACTTCAAATACTTTTTGCTAAATACTTATTAGTACAATTTGTACTATTGTGACGTCATTGAGGGCATGAAATATTTGAGACAGTACCGTTTTAATAATATAAATTATTTACTTCACTGGTATATGATAACCTACTATTCCTACTGCGTACGCAGGCTAGTCAAGAAATCTTTCATTAACTCTACAACAAAACTACACTAAGTGTTGAGAGTTGGCAAAAGGAAGAAAATTCTGGAGTGCCATCATCAAGATTAGATTAACATAATAATTGTTTACCAAAAAATGGAAGAAATCTTCGTGAATTAACTTTTATTTATTTCCAGGAAAGCAAGACACTATTTCGTCAACCTCGTATACAGCCCTTTTAGATATGGAAAACGGGCTCCACTAGCAGTAAGATGGTAAAAGCCCTGGGAACGAAGTAGAAATTTTGGGGCAATTTAACTTTGAGAGATCACGAAAAAATTATGCTTTACGGTACTTACGATTTTTGATGAGACAGCGTTTCTAGGTGGTTATACTCACGATATTTACCTTTTAATGCATGGTTCCACCGGAAATGAATCAAACCAATATTAATTTTATTGTTTTCCATTTTCCAGGGGGTAATTATTGGAAATGGAAAGTAAAATGATAAGCTGATAAGACGACCCCCTGGTTTTCATAAAATTATAAATGTTTCTAATAAGAAGTTTACAATAGACGGGGGGAGGTATCAAATGGTTAAACGCCACTAAGATATATTTATGGAGGATTATCTGAATAGTCAATTGTTGTCTGAACAAGGGATGACTTACGTCAGCATATCTCAGGGTCATATTACACTTCCCATTGGAGACTTTTATAATTTTATGAGGAATCAGCGGTTATCAGCTTTTACCAAATTTATTTTACATTACATTTCCAATAATTAACCCCCTGGAAAAAGCAAAATAGCAAAGCAATGACCTATGATTTCATTTCTTTCCGGGGATACTTTGCATTAAAGGGTTAAGTTTCGGACTGAACATGAGCAGTCAGGTATTTAAATCCTATTAACTATATAGTGACAACTTAAATCATGCTGCACCGCGAATGTAAAGCGAAGTAATGATATCTTAGTAGGTTAGGATCGTATCCATGACATGCGATCGGCAATACCATACATTAGACGCTAGTTGCTAGCGTGGAGATGAAATTCCCACTTCGGTTAAGGGGTTCACTTACATTGCTCCGGATGCAAGTGACACTCCGTATGTAGAATCATGAGCATATATTGATACGCACTGGAGTTGGATTAAAAAATGGAATTCTTTGATACGAAGTTTTGTAATCACTAAACAATACATTTCAGTAAATTTTTCCTTATTCATCCAGACTAACTAAAAATATTATTTTTAGACTGAATAATCAAGATATGTTAAAAGCGCACGAAATCATCCTGAAGTAAGCTTCACTACATAGCATCAGTTAACTTATAAATATATATAATACAGTGTAAATACGCTACATCCGATGCAATTTTTACGCCGGATTCAAAAGGATTAATACGGAGCAAAATGTGATCCGAAGCAGTGTAAGTGCACCCTTTAGAGTGGAACAAATAATCCTATATTTTCCATAAAAAAACAAACAAAAATAAATATTTAATAAAAATACACTGTACACCAGTACTTCTTACAGTTACGTGTTTTTTAATAATGCATCCCACACACACTATGTGTAAGTCGTGAAAAATATTTAAATAACGTTTAAAAAAATTCCCTTCCCACAATGCGTTGATATTCTTAATACCTTGATGTCGTCACGACTAAGTCGACATCTTTATTGGAACGTTGTCTTTGCACGTGTAGTGCCTTAGCACGCTTTTGTCTCATTGTCAAATTTTTATTACCGGGAAACGGCTGCAGGACCGGTAGCGTTAATTTCTCCGGTCGAGGTCGGTTGATGTTCGGATATATCCGCTTTACTGTTGCTGACTTATTGTTTACTTTAACCGGCCTACAAAGAAAACAAATGTTATTATAAACAGAAGCATATAAACACCCTTAAGCATGAAACATCCTTTATAAAGTGATCTACAACAAGGCCTTATTTGCTCATTTAATTTTAATCTCCAAAACCTCGTCACTCGCAGTCGATACAAACTTATAGCGTTACCGCAGACGTCCAGTCTACTTTGACTATAGCCTAACAAAATACTTTATTATAAAGCAATCATTTTAAGGGAACATTAGACCCTTTCTGATATGACGTCATAGAAAATTGGAATTCTTCTTTTGTTAATTTCCATGGAGAATATTTGACAAATTCGAACTCATTGTGTCTATACTTGAAATATTAACCCTATAGTGCCTGATGTCCCCCGGAAATTATTCAAATCTATATCCATTTCTTTGCTGTTTTGCTTTTTCCAGGGGTGTTAATAATTGAAAATAAAAGGAAAAATAAAATTGCTAAAATTTGATAGTCCCCCTGATCTTTCGTAAAATCACAAGGGTTACTATTAGGAAATTTACATTACGCAGGAGGTATATGCAGGCATGATAGGATTTGTAGTCTTTTAAAGGATATACTACAAATATAAGTGTTCACAAGTGTTTTCAGTTTATTCCCAAAAACGATGCTCTTAACGTACTCTATGATTTCAAGGTTGGAAAGTTTTGAGCGTGACTATAGTAGTGAGTGATTTAAAGTTTTCTGATTTTCGCATGAACGAGAAATCTATTTTATGTCCAAATAAAAGAAAGGTTAAGACAAATTCCAAAAGGTTTTATGATTTGATTTATGAGTTAAATATCTTTTGAGTGTGAATCTATCATAAGGTAATACTTTCAACTTATTGATCATAAACCAACAAACTAAGATCCTGTTTACATGAGACCCTACGTGAACTCAAACCGGTTTGAGATTACCGCACGTGAGTATAATAAATATTTTGAGGTAAATGAACAACTGCGCAGGTGCAGTGTATATCAATAAAATATATTTAATTTCACACCAGGTCTCATGTGAACAGACGTACATGTTCCATGTGGACGCCATGATCAAGAACAAGGTAATTAATAAAAACGAAATTTGTTTAGTGGTTGCAAAGGAAAGAATATTATGAACTTATTTTATTGCTTATTTATTTATTTAATTATTTATTTATTCTGGGGTTCGTTTGTTTATTTATTTAGTTGCCAATGGGAATAGGAAACACTCTTAGAGGATGTAAAAAATATTTACCTGGTATCGAGGTTCTCAAGCTTTGGTAGTGTTACACCTTCCGTGTGCCTGATAAAATAAAACACAATGTAATTATGGCCTTGTAAGTATGGATTACTATAAATGTCAACTCCATACAAAGAAAAACATCCACTATAAATGTCAACTCCATACAAAGAAAAACCTCCACTATAAATGCCAACTCCATGCAAAGAAAAACCTCCACTATAAATGTCAACTCCATATAAAGGAAAACCTCCACTAAAAATGTCACCTCCATACAAAGAAAAACCTCCACTATAAAAAGGTTCTTCGGATGATAGCGTTTTCAATTAATTTTTTTACCGGAATCTTACTGTATAAATAGTGGTAAACTGTCTAAAATTCTAAAACGACCAGTTTATCTTGGTCTTCAAGTGGTCAGTTTTCCTTGGTCCTCCAGTGGTCAGTTATTCTTGGTCCCCAAAGGAATACCCAAGTGTGACTGTATATAAATCTGTATCTGATGTTTTTGTTGTCCAGAGGGATGACCCAGTCTTGTGTGTTTATGACAAAGTCTAAAGTCATGAAGCAAACTGAAAAAATATTTATCTCTTCTATTTTGTTATACATTTGTGCATCACTTATAGCAAACTATTTTCTAGTGAAATTGGTACTTTTTGTGTAATGGCCAAGATTGTAGTCAACTCCGTTATATACTTATACACTGGTATAAAGACTTTGTGTTCAACCTCTGTAACATTTCAGAAAATTAAGAACTTATAAAATAACTTTTAGCGCTGGAACGAACTTCTTTACTGTAGAATATAGCCA
This sequence comes from Bythotiara depressa, assembly GCA_027564595.1. NCBI lineage: Eukaryota > Metazoa > Cnidaria > Hydrozoa > Anthoathecata > Bythotiaridae > Bythotiara > Bythotiara depressa. Next base: position 7,553 of record JANTOQ010103155.1, on the reverse strand, counting down.
AACCTGTCTAAATCAAACATGGCCTATAAAGGTGAACAGACAGGCAATTTTAAGAATGACGCAATGAATCCCTGTCAAATTCTCATAAAAAAAGCTGTATAAAGGTGGACAGTACAAAGTGGACATTTGGTTTTAAGATGGACAGATATTTAATATACGAATTGAAAATTCCCCCTATAATTTACTTATATAAAGCAGACAGTAAAAAAAAAGAGAAGCGAATGATATTTTCTTTATGTATTTCTTTAAACTACTTATGAATATATTTTGACACTTTAATGTTATTCTAAACTTGTATTAAACCTTTCCTTGATGTTTAACCTATTGTAAGACCTTCTAGAAAATGAAGGTTATATTTATGCAAATGGAATACGGAATAGCTCATTTATACTCTATCCACGGGAGTGTACAATGGAATAGCTCATTTATACTCCATCCACAGGAGTGAACAAATGGAATAACTCATTTATACTCCATCCATGGGAGTGTACAAATGGAATAACTCGTTTATACTCCCTCCACGGGAGTGTACAAATGGATAGCTCGTTTATAGAATTACAGGACAATATATTTGAGAAATTCCAAAAATCCTCATTTAAATAATCAGTATGCAGACTACAAAAAGAGTAAGAAAATTGACTACAATATATACTTCAGCACACATCCATGAAAATCTTCCAGTATGCATTTAAAATTGCTGGACCTTAATACATCTGCATACATCTGCACTGACACAAAAATAGTTTCATTAGGATAAGTTAATTATTAATTAATTATAAGTGGTGAGGAAGTGACATAGTGGTAGCAAGGTGGGCTCACAACCCATATGGACAAGTTCAAATCCTGTCACAGCACATGATGCAGATATGTGATCGATAGATGGTATCTAGAAACAAGGTACACTTCCATATGTCTGTATCAACAACAAAACTCTTACAGATTGAATTACTTTATACTTCTTCACTTAATCACATTAATGTTTTGTGTGCACCACAAAAGATGTTAATAATGCAATTATGCATATGTGCTCTTCTGGTGTTCAGTCATCTTGCATTGCATCTTTTTTCAGAAAAAAATCAAATATTGTACAACAAAACATATTTACCTTATATCATGTTGTTGTATCTTTTCTTTAAGTAAAAACAACTAGAATAAAATAACATAACTCAGTTAAAAATAATAAATTTATTAAGTGTAATTTATATACATTTTTCACACGAATCAACTTTAAAACCTTTTAAAACAAAAAGGGTACTTTTCATAAGAAGGGCTTGGACCCTCTCTCTTTTCGTGACAGGTTTTTAAAGAAACACTAACGAGCTGTTCTTACTTCACTATGTTGTTTATTAGTTAATTGTTTCAGTTCTTTGAACCTCTCTTTGTAAGAATCATCATCACTCTCCTCCACAGGTGTAATTTCCTTACTATTGTTTTCATATTTTATAGCAGAGTGTTTGTGTGATGCGCTCCTTTTTGCTTGACTTGTCTGGTGATGAAAGTTACCGGTTGAATAATTGCTTTTTGCTGAATTTTGGTGTATGAATGATGACCTAAAAAGACAAGCATGTAAAATTTAAAGATATGACAAATACAACTGTTATTCCTATATTATATATATAAATAAACCTGATAATATTTGGCTACTCCCACACCCCTATGAACAGTTTTTGTCTACGTAGTAGTGGGATTTGAACCCTGGTCATAGCAGTGAAACCATTTCACCTTTCATAGGTCTATCCTTAGCAACAAAAATTGTCTTTTAGAATCTGGTTTGGTTGCAGTGATATTTTTGGAATTTACATTCATTCCTTCATCAGTTGAGAGTACCAGTGCTGGCACATATGTATATGATAATATTTGGGCTACTCCAGTTCCCTGAAGAACAGTTTTTGTCTATATAGTAGTAGGATTCAAACCCTTGTCATAGTAGCCCAAATATTATCAACTTTATATTGTTCATCAAAAATATGATCTGTTCTCCATGTTGGAAATATATATATTATATATATATTAGTATATATAATTAAGAGATAAAAAAACACTTTATCCAACTTCACAATGAGATGATCTGAAAGGGATGCTTGATAGGGGTTCAATTGATTAAAACATATACAGGGTGGCCCAGAAAAAAGGTCTCAAAATGATATTTTAATTACTCCTTGATTGTTCACTCAATTAATTTGAAATTTTCAGATATTACAGTTCAATATATTGTTATAATGGTTTGAATGTTTTGTGTTTGTATCTTCACAAGATATGAAGAGGTTTGCACATAAAAGTTTGTATCTTCACGAGATATGAAAAGGTTTGCACATAAAAGTTTGTATCTTCACAAGATATGAAGAGGTTTGCACATAAACGTTTGTATCTTCACGAGATATGAAGAGATTTGCACATAAAAGTTTGTATCTTCACGAGATATGAAGAGGTTTGCACATAAAAGTTTGTATCTTTGTGAGATATGAAGAGGTTTGCACATAAAAGTTTGTATCTTCACAAGATATGAAGAGGTTTGCACATAAAAGTTTGTATCTTCACAAGATATGAAGAGGTTAAGATATGAAGAGGTTTGCACATAAAAGTTTGTATCTTCATGAGATATGAAGAGGTTTGCACATAAAATTTGTATCTTCACGAGATATGAAGAGGTTTGCACATAAAAGTTTGTATCTTCACAAAATATGAAGAGGTTTGCACATAAAATTTGTATCTTCACGAGATATGAAGAGATTTGCACATAAAAGTTTGTATCTTCACGAGATATGAAGAGGTTTGCACATAACAGTTTGTATCTTCATGAGATATGAAGAGGTTTGCACATAAAAACCACAAATTATTTCCCATTCTCTTTTTGAACATTTATTCGTATTTACGGTAACTTCCGTTTTCCTTTGTTTTCACTTTGAGTATGCATGCCCATTTTTTATTTAATACAGGCAAAACAAAAATAGTAGATAATATAATAGATTTTGTGGTTAGTTTTTGTTCAGTATGTAAAATAAGTAAAAAGTTAGTTAGTGATGGTGTTCTCGAAGAAGGATCTTGCCATGATCAAAGCTTGTTTTGTAGAGTAAGGTAGCAAAGACATCAAATTGCACAAGATTTTCCAAGAAAAACTGGATGGCTAGAAGCTGGATGCTACATGGAGGAAAACTGCAAGTGGAAGAAGGTAACAAACCACTCAGTGTGAAGAGATAAATAAGGGAGTTTAAGATTTAATCACAAAGACAAATCACGAACTAACTATCAGTAGATCATCAGTGTAAAGGATCAAGAAAAGAAAGCAATTAAAAGCAGTAAAGTGAATTACAACTCCCCATGTAAAATAAACTTCAAGAATTCGAAGGATAGACCATGCAAGAAATTTACTTAAAAACTATCCCCAAGAAAAGTAAAAAAGATTTTATTTCAAGATGAAAAGGACTTTACAATCGAAGATCGTATTTCAAGATGAAAAGGACTTTACAATCGAAGATCGTATTTCAAGATGAAAAGGACTTTATAATCGAAGTACCCAGCAATTGTCAAGATATCTAGTGTAAGTCCAATGCGTTTATAATACCAAAGTAATAAGTTTTCATTAAAGGTTTATGGTATCTTGCTGTGTTTCGTGGAATATTGTTTCATATTTATCATTTTTCTTAGACCCTCAAAAACCAAAAGGTACTAGAGTTTACTACACTAAACATCTCGGAAAGGACCTCTTACCCAAATGGTGAACATTTGTATCCTGATAAGAACTTTATATTTTCATACAAGATGGTGCTTCCTCACATACATCCCTTCATATAAAAAAAAACCACTGGTTCCTCATAAAATTATAATGGTTTTCAATGTGAAGTTTAATATAACCAGGTATTATATGGTAACCAGGTATTATATGGTAACCAGGTATTGGATGGTTAAATATTGACAGTTTGGTAAGGTGTAGATCACATTGATACTTTACAGGTAAATATCAATCAGGTTAACCAGGAAGATCAGGATTTTTTAAGTTTTTTTTTTCTGGTTCAGGGTAACTTTCTTGAGGGAAATGGACCTTAAATAATTAGTTTTTTAAAACCCTAGTAGGTTAACACTGGAAGGAAATAATGCAAGTATCCAAGTATTTCAAATAGTTTTAGTTAGGGAGTATTCTAGAATTTTAGGCCCTAGAGTAACGTAAAAATGTGTGGTCCTTTATTTTATCATTTGAATGTTCATTATCATTTTATCTCTAAAATGTTAGTATATTTGAAGAAAAAGGGTAATATATCTGGACCCTCTTTCTTAGGAATTCTACAGGGGTAGTGCCCAATATCTATACCCTGTTTCTTAGGAATTCCAGAGGGGCAGTTTCCAATATTTGGACCGTCTTTTGGTCGATAGTCACAGAGTTGAGAACAAATTTTATTGAGAATGAGAGGGACATTAAAAAACAGCCCTCAAAATATTTCAAATGACTTGCACAAATAACGATTTTGGGGCCCTCATGAATTTACGTGTTGGTAACACCTAAGGACACATTAATTTCACCTAATTTCACCCACTATTCCCTTAAAAATCATGGAATCTCCTGAAGTTATCATAAGAAGATGAAATACACCATTTGAATGTTCATGGAAAACTACATAAAGGAATGGTAGTTCAAAAACATAAACATAAACAACTTTTTTTAATGCTTTTTAAACCCTGGGAAAGTTGTTTATAGATGGTGTACTTGAAAACTATAGAAAATAGAAACATTGTTGTTTAATTGATCTCTATACAGTTTTTCAAGAGCTTTCTAATTATAGCTATTCTTAGGAACAAAGTAAAATTAGATAGTTCAGAAATGTCAATAATGGTTTCCTACCCAAATGTTGCAAGTAGTTTTAGGAGGTCCTCAAATTTGCACCAACTCAGCCAATTTTTTGCTCATGGCTCTCTGACTAAGAATAAAACCTGCCTATTTAGAATAGAACTTATTTATTTATCAGAATGCAATGTTAAAGGTTAAAAAGTAAAATATATGCTCTCAATTGAGAAGACTGAATGAATACTCTTTTAAATAACTTATGAGGTCACACCACACCCATGCTCTTTAACCCCTTCCCAGTCACAAACAGATATTTCTGTTTGGGATACGTGATGCAATATCTGTCAGCAACGGCTATTTCCATTCATTAGATTATTTTCATGACACTATTTTCAGGACCGCTTTTTGTTTATGCTGGCATTATAATTGTCCTTGATTTAGATTACATTTGAAGCCTGATAAATGGTCTTTAGTTTACACATAGTTGGAATCAATGATAGGATCTAACAATTTGTTATAAATCCTACATAAAGATTTCTTTCGTTTTCTGTATAATAAGTCGCCAGTGTAGGGAAAGCCCTGAAAATTAATTTGGTGGTTAAGGGATAAATGTTATATAATTATATCCTGCTATGCATATTTAATGTCTTCCCTATCATTCCATGATTTTGATGACTCTATAATAGAAAATCCTTCTTGGAGTTGAAAATTTGGTTTACAATGTGCCTACAAAAAAATTATTTGACTAAAACATTATTTGCCTAGAACAATTTCCCACCAAAGAGATATGTAATAATTGGAACCTGGTTTCTTTTTGGCATTAAAAGATTTGAAAATTTATAGTGCATGTCAACTATTTCTCACAAGAACAATTTGAACAACTAGCTCTCATCAGAAGTCTTTTGAAGAAATTTGTTCTCACCTTTCTTTCTTTCGATCAAGCATTTGTATTAATTCCTTGTTGCTTATGTGAGCACCGTGCAAAGATTTCTGTAATTTAGCGATTTCCTCTTCCAAAAGTATAATCTTTACTTGATCAATTTTTTCATCTATGAGAAAAAATATGAATAAAATGGCAGAAATAAGTTATGTTACTTTACGCTACGGTTGATACAACAAAAAGTCAAATACGGCATATTACTGCCCTTTTGGATAACCTAATGATGGTATAATATCCAAAACATAGGATTTTGAAGAAATGTTGGAAATCTGTGTTTTACACAAAACAGTATTATCTCGCTTATTCAAATTGTGATTAATCCATGAATCGGTTCACATAACCATATGACTTGAGGTTTCTCACATTTTTTCAGAAATAACAAAACATAATTCATGGGGAAAAGTTTTCACAAGAGTTTATTATTCAGAAATTATATACTAAATCCAAGGGATTTGAAATTTAATGAGATGATTGGAGAGTTCAGATAAAGCTGTGTTCAGATAACCAGGATAATACTATAATTAATAATTGTGACATTAACAAAGTTTGTTTGAATTGCTGGAATCACTGGCTCTGAGTACCCAAAACCAACACCAAATATTCCATTGCAATTATACACATAAAAATATAGCAATCTTGGAGGGAATTTTCTCATTCATATTAACACTTGTGATATTATTGGACAACAAAAGTACAAATAGTTCAAACATTTTGGATTATGAAAAGGAACCCCTCCACATCTATAATTAATCTCTGAAGAATTAATTCAATGCCATTAAATTATCTAAACAGCTACACTTTTCTACTACCTGTATTGTGACAATGAATTTTATATATGTTGGGGTGGGTGGTGTTGTAAGTGTTTTACTCTAAGATTATCTCTTTTGTTTAGTTTCTACCTGTTGCCTCCCTGGGTGGCTACAGTAAAATTTCAAAATATGGTCCTATATAGGTTGCCAAACCCTAACTCCTCGAAGAAAAATGTAAAAACAAAGGAAATATAAAACATAATAATATTAGACAGTATATATTATACTAAATTCACTGGTTTTTCCAGGAATTCTACAAAAATAAATACATACACTGAAAACCTGATAAAGTAAAAGAGTTTAAAACTTGTCACAGGGAAAACCTTGTAAAAAACCTGCATGTATTAAGATTTTTAGGAAGATGGCACATTTTAGACAGATTTGAGAAAACCTGAAAATAATTTTAAGCATAATAGAATTAATTATTGTGTAGTTTTTTCAATGTTCTTGGTTGGCAACATAGTGTATTGTATCATCTCTCACATCAGCCCAATACCCTGCTTTTCTAGAAATGTACAAACTTGATACATTTGAAAAGTGAGAAGAAAAAAATATATATATACCTCTAGAATTTCTTTTTTCAATATGTTCATCATCAGACATTTTTATTGATTTGTTTTCACTTGTCATCACTAACTTGAACTGGAGTACTACAAATAATAAGAAACAGAAGCTTGTTACTCTCTTGAAGCATGAAACAAATTTATATTTATAGATCGACAGATATAAAAGTAAATTCAAGTTATTTATTGGAATATTTCTTCGGTCAAAAGTTATGTATCCTAATCAATGATATTAAAAGCTTATAAATATCTTGAAGCTTGAAACAACACATATAAAGTTGAAACGACAACAAGTGACTAGCTTTCACAAATTAAATAACTATCAACCATTAATGTATTATAAATATGCCCTGGAATGTTTTTCTTGTTAAAGGAGAAGTATGGTTTAAAATGAAACTTTTCTGGATTAAAGAGCTTCAAAAATGAGGAACACCACTTTTTAAATTTTTTAAAAAGCTCTTTCC
>JANTOQ010103044.1:0-16206 GCA_027564595.1 Bythotiara depressa | reverse complement strand
GTTATCTAAAAATGGTAGGAAAGTTGTATGAGTGAATTAGGGACACAGGCTAATCTGGATACTCTGGGTCAATAGCAGGATTGTTTAATATTAATGGTAAGAATAAATAAGTTTTTTGTTATTCAGCATAATCCAATGATGTTTAGAGTATTTATTAAAGTAAACTCTTACCTAAGACTCAGTTGGTGTGTTACTTAATAACTTCAATATACAATTGTCTTGTCTGACCCATTAAGAGTCACCAAGAAAAATAAACCTTTTTGAAGATGTGACAAATTTTCTAAAAGAAGGGAGCCCTAAAATCACCTTGCACTGAGTAAAAATCACCTACAATCGTGACAACCATTGTTTCTAGAGGTTTAAATTTTCCTTAAGACAATCAAAGTAATCATAGATACGTACAATCAACATTAGAGGTTGTTTTATGTCTTAGAAAGTAAAACTTGTGGTTACTGTAGGTTGTTATTCTAGAAAGTAAAACTTGTGGTAATTGTAGGTTGTTTCAATGGTTGCTGTAGATATTATGTAGATCAATATAGATGGATCTATTCCATTGTATGTATTTTTAATTGGTTGTAGTTGGTTCAGACACCTCTACTAATAATACCTGGAATGTATTTAGTAGACAAGGAAGCAAAGTATTGACAATATTTTCTTATAATATAATGTATCCCGTAAGAAGTCAAATGAACTTGTTTAATGTTTTCTTCATGGCATAGAGTGGGTGTGGATAAATCGAAATTATGTTGCAATTAATACTGAGTGTGGATATGAAAGTAATCTCTGTGAGGATACTGAAAACCGATGCAAAATCTAGAGAGGCCTTTTGAAACATAACATAGTTGTACCTTCTTTTTCATTTCATTTTAGTATATTGGTTACCACCAGTCTCTTGCAAAAGTAAAGCATTTTATTTGCAAGATGAAAATTGTAAACAATAATCAGGTGAAAGCATGGACAGAGTTTTCTTCCAAGTTAGATCAAAATAACTTTGAGTATATTTTAAAAGCGTATTTATCCAATGGTGTACCATTATATGCAGGTAGATGTTTGATGCTTCAGTCATTTTTGTATTCTTCCATTCTCTATTACAATATCTATGTTTATTAAACATCCATTTTAGCTAAGAATTTCCAGTGATAACATTTCCTAGTGATAGCCATATAAACAGTGGGAAATCTTTCAGTACTGTACACTCGCTGACTTTGTAAGTTATCATTGAAATGTGTTATTGCCTACTCAATTTCAATTAATCTTTTGTTTTGAAACACTGAATTAAGTTGACATAGGTGTCAAACACGTCAATGTGGTGTAAGAGGGGCACAAAATATTTTACCTCAAGTTTCTTTCATAAAAATATGGTTGTCCATTTGTTTCAAATTTATTTTGCTGTGCTAAAAAAACTTTGATGTTGATAATCTTGCGTGGGGTGATATAATTTTTCGGTTGAGCGATAAAAGTGTCTGTGCTTGAGGAAATAAAGTATTTTATTGGGTGGTAAATGTAATAAAATTATCTGTGCTGAGCGATGGCTAAATCTTGTGTTAAGTGGCAAAATTCATTTCCGTTAATGGCTGAAGGTGATGCTTTGGGAGATGTGTATGTGTAAAGAATCTGACTGTCAATCACGTGATGATCCAGGCAGGGTCTAAGTACTTGCATTTCTTTTTGAAGATTCCCTTACTAATTTTGTCTGTCGTAAGCTTCATTCAGCTCCATTTTCCCTCCAAGAACAGCATGGCAAATCTACAAGATGAACTACAGGATATGAAAAATATTCAGAAAAATGTTGCACTGAGTTTTTTGAAAGAGCGATTCATGAGAGAGCAGATATGTACATTTTCTGCAAAAGAAACAGATCTTTTTCATTTTTTTAAATATTTTTTTAACACTAGATAACCAAACAAGCACTAACTAAAGAGCTAAAAAAAAAGTAGTTAAACAAACTAAAAAGCATGAACATGTATAGACTCATTTCAAAGGGCTACTCACCAGACAATCCAGTAATAGACTTCCTATCATTTGGAAGTATTGCTCACATACGCGGTCGTACTACATAGCCTACTCACTGTGATATAAATAAACAAGAAAGAAAAAATGAAATTAATATATATATAATATAAGATATATATCCTCCATGAAGGTGATTTCATCTTTATTGCATCAGAAATCTTGGCACGAATATACTGAAGTCGGGCAGACAGACCAGTGGAGAACGTACTTAGTGCCACGCAAATATTATTTTGCTGCACCACAAAAATTAAAAATTAAATAAAAACAATGCAAGATTATCAACATCAAAGTTTTTTTAGTGCTGCAAAATAATTTTGAAACAAGTGGACAACCATATAAAAATGCATGTTTATGTGACTTTGTTTAACATGTTCATTCCGGACTATACCATATGCACATACCATCTATATATTTCTTATCTTTATAACACAGTGAAAGGAGTTTTTATTTTAATACATGTTTCTAATAGGTTGGCCTTGCAGTGGGACAGACAAAATTAGCTTTGGACTGAATATTGTTTACTGTGTAGTGTATAATAATATCTTTATCTTTTGAAAATATTGTACTCCTTTGTGTTATCAACTTTATTAGATCTTTACACTTTGGTTGTGATTTGTTAACTTCAGCTATTCCAAATGAAAATTGTTTGCACAGAACTAAAAAATAAACATGTTCTTCATTTTAGTGGTTTTAAAAGATGACGAATCAGAGAATGCAAATTATGATGCACTTGGTGACAACAAGATGATCTTACTTTGGGATAAGAATCAGCAAAAAATCAAAAGTTTACAAATTCAGTCACCATATAGTTGGTATAAGCTCTTTGAGGCAAGAAACAATACTGATTTACAATATGTTTTACAAGGAAGAAGCATTAGCCTCCTTGATAACAGCAAAGGAAAAATCCACAGTATTGCCAGTGTTCATATGAATGATAAAAATGAAGACATTAATTTCAAAATAATGACGAAAAGCCCTATACTTGAACAGTTTATGCAAATAATTACACCCAGTCAAGAACATTTACTTGGACAAGTTCATTCAATTGTGCTTGCAGGCCTGAAAGCATTCTTTGGTGACACACTAAAAGTAGAGAATAAGACATTGTCAAAACTATCACACTTTTATAAAAACGCTGTGAAAGAGTACCTTTCCACTTTTAAATGCAATGGTCCAGATATACACAAAAAATACATCAAAGGATCTCTTGGTAGAGACTTTGTTAATTCGATCATATTTAAGATATTGCAGTTACCATCATCTCCTGAAATGATTGAATTTTACAAAAATTCAACTGTCATTAGTGAAATAGAAAAGGCCAATCTTCTAAGAATTATCAATGTAATGAAGAAAAAAAGCGAGACCGAAAATTTGGTCTCACTACTTGACAGCATCTTAAGGGAGATTGCAGCAATCACATCACACCCAAAAAAATATCAACGAATCCTGCCAAACAAAGAATTACTTACTAACCTCCAGAAGCAACTACTGAGTGAAAGGAAACTGAATGTTTTTGAGAAAGGGTTTTTGTCGTATGTTCAAGGACTTATTAACACTGTACAGCGTTTATATTCTGCAGAATTGCAAATGGTTCAAGTAAAAGATGACATGGCAAACTTTACAAAACACCTACCATTGAGAGTCAAACATAAATTTGTGTCGATATTACAAAATACTGTAAATGTCATGAAAACATGGAAGTATGATAGTAAGTTACCAGTTGCAGTGAATATTCAAAATTTATTAAAAAAATTAGAAGGGGCCAAACTACATGAGTTATTACAGCTTGACTACACAAGTGCAATTGTTAAAAATGTACTTTCACAAAGCAATTTCCCAAAGAAGATTGACACCGCATTGAAGGTGTTTGTGACAGATTCTAATTACCTCCAGCTTGTCTCGCATTTATCACGATATGCATTACAAGAGTTTAAAGTTTCTGGTCTCCACAACAATCATATTAATGAACTGTTAAAATCACAATCTGTTAATAATTATTTCCGTACGCTAGCAAGCATGATAGTAAAGAAAGGTCGTGTAAGTCCTCAGAAAAAACAACCATTCAAAGAATTTCTGAAGTCTAGAAACATCAAAGATTTATTTGCACAACTTAAAATAATGTTAAAGCAGAAATATGATATATCAGATATCGGATTAAATGTGATTGATGCTCTGGTATTACATGGTGAGTTCAACACAGTCACCTTAAAAGGCATATCATCAATTTTATCAGCAGATTTTATTCCTACTTTATTGAAAAAGCTTTTAACAGATATGAAGGAAGGTAAGATGCATTATCTTGTGTTCAAGGTGTTTGATATTGTTATGGTAAACCATTCAAATATAGCTGCAGATATAAAATCTATTCTCTCAGAAGACAGAACATTAGAAGAAGTACTGTTTGCAACTTATAAACTAATGGTGAAATCAATTAAGTCTAAAACAGGTGTTGCTGAGATCGATGAACTAAAGGTGTTGGAAGATATTGCAACAAAATTTGTAGCCATGTTCCTTGGGAATGAGACTAACGAAGATGAAGTTGCAAATAAAGTTAAGAGAATTCTTGTCATCTATTTTGATACTATGGAGGCTTCTCTGAGAAAATTACTACGTAGTGAATGGAGCAAAAGATTTAATGGCTTGTTTGTGGAAACTCGAAAACATTTAATGGGTATCTCTTCAGATAGTTTAAAGGTGAATGCAACAGATGTTATGAGTCATGTCTCAGAGAAAATATTCAAGAATGTTCTTGAATTTGTTGATAAGAAACTGATGAAGCATTTGTATGAAGATACCCTTCAATTTGTGGAACAAATGGCATCTAGGCTATCACTTGGTGAGGAAACCGTGATGGAGATGTACAAAAGGTAAAGGTTTTATAATTTTATAGTTTTATTAATAATTGTTTATAAGTTTTTTATCGTAACAATTTTATCATTGTTTTTATGTCCTCTTGGTAACAGTTTTACACTTGTTTTTCATTCTCATAATAACAATTTTATAATTGTTTTTACCATTTGGTAACAGTTTTATAATTCATAATGGATATATTATCATGCCATGGACCTGAATGATTTAAACGTTGGGTTACATTTCGAGGGATACTACTCTCATCATTGGACAGTGAGATTGGTGAAAAATCTTGTTTATATAAGGAGGGTCGAGATTTAATTCCTTCACACCTCCACACGTAAGTATTATTGACATATGAGTGACAAATACGTGCAGGTACTAAGCCTGTAGCGGATTGAAAGATAAACTTAACATTTAGTTATTAACAACTACACACAGAAATTGATGGATCTAGATAAAATTGTCCTGAACACAGTATAGTCAACTTCATATCCACAGAGGTGTGAAGTTTTCACTAATCTCATTGCCGATGATAGGAGAAGTATCTCCAAAAAGGTAGCCCAACATTTAATTCATTCAGGTCCATGACATGATAAATATATTGTATTATGAATTCCAATACTGGACTGACAAATGCCAATATCTTTCATATGGTTTTATAATTGATTTTATATTATTTTGGTAAAATTTTAATGTAAAATCTTGTTTGCCTTTTGAGTGCTTCTAAAAGAATCGAATGTAGCATTTTCTCTGGCATATTAAAGAATCGGATGTAGCATCTTCTCTGGCATATTCTTTCTGTTTTTATGGGAAGAATAAATCATAATGGACTTTTCGGCACAGTGGATAAAATAGTGGACAAAAGAGACAATTGTAATTTTATATATATTATAAGTCTCAGGTTTACCTTTCTCTTTGTTATTGGAATAAAATATTTTCTAAGGATGTGACTCGAAAATAATTATTCTGTCTCCCAATCTTAACCACAACCACAGATCTTCACTAGCATGCTCGGAACCACAGATCTTCACTAGCACCCTCGGATGTGTCTAACATGTTTTCCATGCACATTGATTTCCCTCATACCAGATCTCCTTTCTGTTTCCTTTCTTGTCTTAAGAGAATTTTCCACTTCACAAAGTTTTCCGTGGAAAGAAATTTCAATGATTGTGATTGGCTGAGACAAATTTACCATCTGAAAGAAAGAAAATTTGAAAATGTTTTTTTGTGGAAAATTTTCATGAAGTGATACACTTTAGAGGCACTTTAGTGATACACTTTAGTGACACTTTAGTGATACACTTTAGAGGCACTTTAGTGATACACTTTAGAGGCAGCAATACTTTATAACACAAACAATAGAAATATAAAGTTGTTTTACATTAAACAGTTATTGTATTATTTATACAGAAAGCCAGGTGGTTGTTACTAGTTACATATCTCAAAAGATTACTATTTTGATGAGAAAGATTTTGCTATAATTTAAAAAGTTTTGTGCTTTGAAATACTATGAGAAACAAAAATTATGAATATCAAAGGCACCAAGAATGAAACAAAATATTGGCCCTTAGTTCTATTTTTTAACTTTTCAATTAGTTTATATTTTAATGAAAAGGGAATCTAGTTTTAACATTTAGTTTTAGTCATTAAATCAACATTTATATAAAGTGGTCAATACAAGTATAGGTGCTAAAACATGTCTTTCTCGGAGTCTGATGCAATGTCTTGAATTATCGGGTTTTTTCAGGTAACGGTTTAGATGCTTTATTTATATAAATATATTTTATCATTCCAAGTCCTTCTTCTATTCTGTTATAATGGTGTGATGTCTTCCTTTACTATTAGAAATGATAAAAAAACACAGAAATGATCTCTCAAAGCATGAAACATCTTTCAGGTGTCCCACTCAGCATAAAATTTAGAGCAAAATCATAAAAATTGTAAAAATAGCATTCAATTCATCACTGAACATAAAAAAATCATAATATATATATTTTACAGTTGAAACATTCTCACTTGAACATTTCTCAGAAATTCTGTATTACAGTAGTACCATTTACTGTACATTTGACATCTTTTATGTCGAAGAAAGAACTTATTTTTGCGCAATGGCATACTTATTTTAGTGTAGTGGCAATTGTATGGTACAATAGCATGCATCATTTAAAATCTACGCACATGAAAAGATGTAATTCTTGCAAAACCTTTGAAATGATGTGTTTACAGTAGCATAAAATTAACATAAAAATCGCCATGAAAGCATAAAAATGTAGGCAAACTTGGCATAAAATCAATACAAGATTTTTGGGTGGGACCCCTGATCTTTACAAGTTTGTATCAGCATTTGCAATTAATTGACCATATGTATATGGTTTATGAATTACTATGTAGGCTTCTCTGGCATGTTTTTGTTGTCAATTTCACTTTTCACAATTCTATATCCCGTTAATTCATAGTGTCCCCAGAAAGGAGTCAAATCATAGGTCATTTCTTTGCAATTTTGCTTATTCCAGGGGGTTAATTCTTGGAAATATAATGTAAAATAAGACCCCCTGGTAAAAGGTAAAAGTATAAAGGTTTCCAATTAGAAGATTAATATAACCAGGAGGTATGATTATACATTAAAGAGTTAAGAAAATTTCGAAGATGTGTTTTTAATGATCACCAATGTTCTGGTGGTCCATATAAAGGTTGTTTTATGCCTCAAGATATTATTTATATAAGTATTTCTAAAACCTCATAGCTATTGGGAAAAGTCTATTCTCCAATTGCTAAGTGTATGTTTCATTTCCTTCTTAGAATTTCTAAAGAAATGAATGGCCGGTTAGCATTCCTTGTAAGATTGTTGGGTCAATTTTCAGAATCAGAAAATAACCCATTTGCTGAAAAGTTTGTTATAAATGGACAGATTCAGTATTATAAAATCTACCAGTCTTTATGGGAACAGCAACTAACAAATAAAGATATTTTGCAACAAGTCGAACAACTCTTTAATGGCCTTGAGAAGCGTGTCTTTGTTGAGATCACAAAATTCACTGGAAATTATTCACTGATTGCTACTGTTAATAATGCATTTAACTTCATTAAATCCCTCAATTATACCGATGTGAATACTGTGATTGACAGCTATAAACAAATTGACGTAAATGAATTCCGTAACCTTTCTTATGCCGCATTAATTGGTCATATTCAAACCTTACTTGAAGATATTGGTAACATAAAACATGAAGGTAAAGCCATTGACAAATATGTATACGAGTATATACCAAAGTTCATCAAGACCACAGCGACAGCTTTTGAAACGTTAAATTCAAGTTTGTTATTGTATTTCAAACAAGTCAACAAAGGTAAACATTACACCATGAAAGGATTTCAGTTCTTAACAGGCTACTTGCAACAAGCAAAACAAAAAGAAAACAAATTTTCAGCATTTTTTGTGGATTTGCTCATTCCTGGCATTGATGGCCTGTTCTCATTAGCTGGCAGAAAGAAAACATATGGTTACATGGAAGAATCTGGATCACTGGATAAATGCTCTCAGATTTTCATGAAATTGATTAACTTAACTGACAAGTCACAGGTAGATGAGCCAATCAAATTGCTATTAGAACAACATAAAGATTCATCACAGTGTGACATTATCAACTTATTTGCTGACGTTCAAACTATGAAGAAAGACAAACACTTTATTTATAAATTGGTCCAGAAGATGGAAAACATTTTCATGAAGATGTTTGCTGAACACAAAAGGGATTTATCAGCTTACTTACAGAAGGTTAGTTTTTGTCAGTGATAGATGCCTCCTTTTATAGAGTTTAATCTTATGGATATACATATAAGACATACATTTCTTTCATATAATTCTCTTTTTTTTTTCAGTTTTAAAAGTAAATAATTATTTTGAAACCTAATGGTTATTAAAAGCAAGAACCATTTCTTGCAGCATCCAATTTTTTTTAACTAGCTATGATCACATATATAAACAGAAACTTAATGCACGCTGTTAATGTATGATCACAACAATAGAAGTAATGACCATATAAGAATCTAAATGTATTATTCACAATAGGACTATAAGTACAGTTTTACCAATATAAGTACATTGTCTAGCTACTACTTGAAAATTTGTAAACAACAACTGAAAGTAGAGGCTTGAAAATCTGATCTTTAAAACAGAAAAGTGAAGATAATCTCATAAAAGACTTTAAAGACCACTACTTTAAGGTTGCAACAGGGTAATGATTTATGAAAAAGGTTGATGAGGTGAGTCCTAGTTTGAAGTGAGATTGAAATTAAGTACGTTAAGTCCATCATTTCTTCAGCATCATGCTTTCTTTTTCTTGTCACTTTTCAGAAACTTTTATCTTTAAAAACATTTCAATTGTTCTTTTAGCTCAAACTTGTCCTGATTGGAACAAAAACATTTATGATGAAGGATCCAAATAATGCATTGCAAAAGATAATTTTTAATATAACATCCAGAATGCAACAGGCAATACAAGATATGGCTGTCT
The DNA here is from genome assembly GCA_027564595.1 of Bythotiara depressa. Classification (NCBI taxonomy): domain Eukaryota; kingdom Metazoa; phylum Cnidaria; class Hydrozoa; order Anthoathecata; family Bythotiaridae; genus Bythotiara; species Bythotiara depressa. Next base: position 6,826 of record JANTOQ010103044.1, on the reverse strand, counting down.
ACAAACAAATCTCACGAATCATCCGCAGATCTATCAATTGGAATGACTTTGATATTCAAACAATTCTTAAAAAGTATATAACAAAGCAATTGAAACAGATCTGGCCAAAGATTTCTGTTGATAGAATCGACAAGTTGGGACATCAGTATATTGTTTCAACTGTCAAAATCACAAGAAAACACATTCAAAATATTTCTACGACAATTCTGCAAGGTATTGATGAAATTAAAACACCGTTATCCAAAAACAAATTTGCTACTGACCCTGTAAACTATGTTAAAGGTATACCAACGTATTTGATCAAACTGGTCAAGAAAAAAGTTACAGACAAAAGGTCAGAAATCCTTTCCCATCTTTATCGTTTAGAGAATGAAATGCGAAATTTGTTTACACAAACTAAACAACTATTAAAAAAACATTCTAACATGCCAAAAGAACTTGTTACAAAGTTTAAAACAGCATACAAGAATGCATCAGTACAGTATTTTGATATTGTTTTAAGTCATATTGATAAGTACAATAAGGCAATTGGTGACCAGCTTCATTCTCAGATAATGTTTCGTGCAAAAGATCAACTTAAGATCAAATTGCAGAATTTGACACTAAAAACAAAGGCATTAAAGAAAACATATATGAAGATCCAGAAACAATTTGTCCAAGACTTAAAAAGAAATATCTCGTCACTATTGTCAAATACTGGCACCAATAAAAACATTTATGACAATATTTTTGAATCTATCCAGAACCATAGTGATGTGAAAGGCTTGAAAAATGTGATCTTGTATTTTAAAAAGAATGTTAAGCAAATCATAAATGAGGCAGTGTATCCACAACTTCAATTTGTTGGCTCCTCCATTGATAATGCAGTCTGTGAACTGAAAACAAATATCAGTAGACATTATACTATCACGGAGGAGGGAGTGCACATGCTGTCATGGAAAACACCTGGCTTACTAAGCAACATCAGAAAACTACAGTTGTTACAGACACAGTACCTGTTAATGTTGGTAAGTAAAGGGATTATTTATTTAAAACAAAATACTGTATTTGCTTGAATAAACATGCAGCCTTTAATAAATGCCACCTTCAAATAGATGCCCCTCTCTTAATGAGCATCCTCAACACAGAGTCCCCTCCCTCCTTTTAAAGTAACAGTTTTAATGTAGAGAACAAAATGTTTCATATAGAAGAGAACAGCAATGAGGAAGATTTTGTTGATAGGCTGTTTGAATGGGTTAATATTTTAAAATGGATAAGGAACTTGTGTTTTTCTGTACAAAGTTTGAAAGATTTAACAGATGCCCCCATTAGTAAACACTTTGCGAATAAATGCCCTCTTAAATATTTCAAATATTAAATAAACACCCATTGCTGTTATTTAGAGCCTCCTCCCCAATTTAAATACATTAAGGTTAATACTGTATAAACTTCGATGTGAAAAATATTTGTCAATCATAAAACTCAAGAGCAATTTTAAACATTTTTGTACAACTGCACACACGTGATTTCCTTTGGGCCAATTCTTTGTGGTAAATTTTTGTTTTCCTTATTTGCCACCAATTCAAGTATCATTCAGTGACTCTCACTTCCTAAAAGAATTGATATTGAGGTACTGAAAATTAAACCAATATAACAAAGATAAGGACCTTTAAAAATAATAATAAATTTACTTTGACCTCTGGACGAAATATTTGGAAATTATGCAGTTTTAGATCCGTTCGTGTTTACCTTTTTGCATCCTTTCAATGTCCTGATGAGGTGTAGTTGTTGATGAGACCTTCCATTGTGTTTTCATGAAACATCTTTGAAAAGTGTACTCACATCACTGATCCATGAATTTCAGGTCACAAAGCTCCTAATTTCGAGGAAAGCGAGGCATATCTCCCCTCCTGTTCTAATTATGCTGAGCAATCTTATGTCATCAGGTAAATATTAAAGGCCAATTTCAGTTTAACAAATTTTTCCACTTAACAGTGTTTCTTATTAAAGTTACTAAAAATTCACAGAAAATTCATTAAATGTCAGCCAGCATGCATACTCCATGAATGCAAAATACCAAATGCAAAATTTTGGCCCTGTGGAAAAGAAAATTTAGCCTTAAAAGTAACCTAAAAATGGTTTAATGTCCTAGGTTGTAGGTGAAATTGTGTAGTTTTATTAAAATTATGTTGGAACCACCACACTGAATTTTATACATAGAATTAAATTATAGTTCCAAAGAGTGTTGGTTCATAGTTGTTAAAAAATGTGTTGGCAGATGTCATTAAAATCTGCTCCGCTTAATTGACAAATTATAACTTTTAGAACTCTATTCTTGTGCTCTATGATTGTTCATATTTCCTTTTATGCAATTAATGTGACTGAGTCAAGCAAACAGCTCAAAATGTGAATGTGCCATAAATTAATAAATAAATAAATGCTACTTTCTCTTATAATGTTTTTGAACTGTTCATAATATTTCCTTACATTTGTAATTTGTACAAACCCTTAATCAGAAAACTTTGACTTGATCGTGGAAGAATTGTATTGACTTAAAATAATTAAAATATAACATCAATTCTTTTCATTTGGTCTTCAAAAAAGACAAAGAGCTCTAATTACTGTCATGATTTTACAGGTAATTGGGTGATATTCATAGTAAAGTTTTTTTCCTCTTTCAGAAAAATTACAGTTCACAACATGAGGTGATGATGAACCAGATTGCAATGAAAGTTCAATATGATTTCTTGAAACAAAACATTCCATTGTATGTGGAAAAGCCAAGCATATACTTCTTTCAAAATCTAGTATTAAAACTGAAAGATAAAACCTCAACCATATACCAATCAGACAGCATACGCAGATATTACACATCCCAAAGACCAGATGATGTGGTGCAGAAAGCCCTTATTAAGTATCAGAGGCATATCAAACGCACAGCATTAAAAATCAATAAAGCAATTACGATTATTCCTCCAACTGATTTAGAAAAACCACTTATAAAGTTCCTAGGACTTGATTATAAAGAAATGAAGTATTTATTCCAACCAATTACAAGTAAGTATAAATCACTTCCATACCCTAAGATGTGATCCTTCTTTCCTTTTGTTAAAATGGAAAACGTTTGTTTTGCAATGTTGTTTCTATAAAATTATGTTTATCAAGTTTTTTCAGTTTTCTGTATATATCAAAATTATTCTTTGATAATTAACTAATTTCTGATTTGATTTTTTTTTTTTTGGTTTAGTTTTCAGTGCCCTTGATATGCAGAAATATTTCCCAGGAGACATTTGGTGCCACTTTATTCTCTGATAAAGAACTAAGAGGAAAAGAAAACTTTTTAAACATGTTTCAATCTTATCAAACGAATTGGTCTAATTGTTCACGATTTCAGTACATGTGTGGTAACATTTTTTCTTAAAATATAATATCATGGTGAGACGTTTTGAAAAAAAATAGTATTATAGACCACTGAATTATTCAGTAAAAACTCAATTAACCCTTTATTGCATAAGCATACCTCCAGGTTATATTAAACTTCCCATTGGAAACCTTGATAATTTTATGAGGAACCAGGGTGTCTGATCAGCTTTCACCAACTTATTTTACATAACATTTACAATAATTATCCCCCTGGAAAAAGCAAAATAACAAAGAAATGACCAATGATTTGATTCCTTTCCGGGGACACTATGCATTAAAGGGTTAGCATCATTATTTCAATACTTCTGTATAATATTTTCTTGTCAGCTGAAAGTCAATCCATTGTTAAAAAGTAATAACAAAATTAAAACCAATCCACTTATTCTTATATTATTATTTTCTGGTTTGTTTTTCTTTGCACCTTTTAGGGACTGCTTACCTATTCCAGAAGAGTCTTGTTACCTTTGATGGCAATGCAATACTCCTACCTAAAGACTTACGTCATAAATTTCGAAGGTGCAGATATTTGTTAGCACGTGACTTTGCTTGGAAGAACTTTACTTTATACATACACGAAGGAAATTTTGTTGTTGAACTGCAAGATGGAAAAGTGGAAGTAGAAATGCACCATAAAAATAAGGTACGATAGAAATTTTTCGTGTGGCAATGTATATACAAAGTTTTGGTTGTATCTAAGGAATACTGATAAAAAATGTCTTGTAGACAAATAAACTGATTTCAATTCTTTTTTTTAATTATGCATCATCATCTTAAATGTCCGTTCCAATCAGAAAAAGTTTCTCTTGACAAGAAATGTTTTTTAGCTCCACGCATACATTATATGCTCACTGCTGAAGTGTTCTGACAGAAAAAAGCGAATGAAAAAGAAAGTTGAAAATATTCATCTTTTTGTTTTACTTTTCTTAACACTTATACAAAGTTTTGTTTGTCTAAACTTTATAACACTTATATAAGTTTTGTTCTACAGTTCAAGAGATAAAGTGAAGAAGTCAATGAGCTGGAGAGTTTCCAGCAAACTCTTTTTTGGATATTGAGAGCATTGGAACTAAACAAAAAGAGATTATTGTGTTTTGTAAAATTCTTGCATGGGTTTGTTCTCCGTTAGAGGATGTCTCATAAGTCGAAACAGCGGGTTCTATCACAGACAATTGTTTATATTCTCTGCGAGGAAGAGGAATCAATTTCTTTTGTTTTCGTAGGTTCATGTTTATTCTAAAATGCCACCCAAATTCGAAGAAAAGCACGAGAGTGAACTTCCTGTCCAGATGATGTACACGACCATCACCAAGTTGCCAAATGCACTAAAAATCGAAAGTGTGTTTGGATTATTGGTATACTGTAGACTGGATGTGTTTTCATGTAATGTGACTGTATCTGGATACTACCACAACAAAACCTTAGGTAATTCAACTTATCATTAATGTGACTGTGTGATCCCACGTTGGCTCCAATACATGAAATCCTTATAAACTTATAAACATGAAATGAAACAATGCTTATTTTTTCCTTATTTTTTACTTCTCTTATTTATATTTGTATCTTTTTAAAATAATAATAACTTTTAGTCAGCATTAGTGTCAGCTTTTTTTACTATTAGAGTTTCACTATTGGTTTTTACTTAATGAACACTTTCTTGTTACAATGCTTACTTTCGCAGACATTTGTCATAAACCAAAAGGTGTCAATTATTTTTAGATGGTCGCTCGACATATTTATATGTAGGGTGCTATAATTTCCTTTTCAAGTATGAGAACATTCCTGTTTTGGGTTTAATTTTTATTTCCTGTTGGCAAATTTTTGTGTCAAACATGTGTTTTAGACTAATACACTGGACCATGGTGTACATGGCTTTCTGTGTAGTGTACATGGCTTTCCACGGATTTCTGCTCATTGAGATATTTCTATAGGCAGAAAGTTTTCCAAGTTTGCTATTGTTAATCGAAAATTTCTAGCCTTACAAATTTCTGTGAAGTAAACATTTGTCTCGACCAATCACAATCGTTAATAATTTTTTTCCGTGGAAAGTTCTCAGTGAGTGAAGATCCGACTTTACAACCCAGTGGGAACATCATGGTCAAACAACGTTTGACATGACATGAAACGTTACAGACATTGTTGTAAGTTGTTGCAACGTAGTGTGACCATGGTGTGCCCACTGTGAATGATATCAAGGAAACAAAAATAGTGTGACCACGGTGTGCCCACTGGGAATGATATCGAGGAAACAAAAATAGTACAGAAATTTTTTTTTGTCAATAGGTTTATTTGGAACAAACAATGTGGAATATTCAGATGATCTTCGAATGCCAAATGGAAAAGCAGCAACTAATCTGGTGGACTTTATTAATGCTTATGAACTGTCAAAGAATAAACGTTGTCTTATCAATGAGCTATCTCATGTGCTTGACACTGAAGTTGATGAAGATACGAGAGAGAAGAAGAGAGAAAGCTGCTTAAAAACCATCAATAACATGGTCAGGGACAAACAGCCGTGAGTATTGTCTTCTTGAAATATTTAATGGTTAACACTTTATAACCATTCCTCCTGGTTATATTAAACTTACCATTGAAAACCTTTATAATCTTATGAGGTACCAGGGGGACTTATCAGCTTTTAACAAATTTATTTTACATTATATTTCAAATAATTAACCCCCTGGAAAAAGCAAAACAGCAAAGAAATAACCAATGATTTGATTTCCTTCCGGGGACACTGTGCATTAAAGTAATCCCTGGCGATATCACATTTTGTTCCTTGCGGGGGTTACTGTCTTTGTTATTTGTGCTGTATCAGTATTTGATCATCTTCTATTTTGGTTTGTTTTTGTTGTTTTTGTTTACTGTTTGACTAATGTAATTTCTAATTTTTGAATAGAAAATATTTATTAAAGGATTAACATCTCTTCTGTTCAACTAGTTGTGGTTAACCATTTAATGCATAAACATACCTCCTGGTTATATTAAACTTCCCATTGGAAATATTTTTAATTTTATGAGGAACCAGGGGGTCTTATCAGCTCTTAACAAATTTTTTATGAATTATATTACCAATGATCAACCCCCTGGAAAAAGCAAAATAGAAAAGAAATGACAAATGATTTGATTCCTTTCCGGGGACACTAAATGCAAAAATTATAACATTCGAATAGAATAAAAAGTAGCGTTATTATAACTATTATTTTCTTATACAATGTAGAGTGACCAGGGATTATTCCAAGCACTTTTCTACAACCGGAAAACGGTAGTAGAAACTCAATCTTTAATTGAATTTTTAAACTCAATCTTCTTGTCAGAATTTTTTTAACTAAACTCTGAGTAAAACACTTTTTATATCATGTAAAATCGCGGCAAAGCAGTTTTTTAACGTAAGAAACTATCATTCGTAGTTCGTAAAATCGCTGTA
>JANTOQ010102933.1:0-16209 GCA_027564595.1 Bythotiara depressa | reverse complement strand
TTACGTTAAAACATGGTTTTACAGCGATCTTACGTGCTATGAACGAAGGAAGATTTCTTACGTTAAAAACTGTTTTACCGCGATTGTATGTGCCACGAAGGAAGGCTTTCTTACACCATAAAACTGTTTTACCACGATTTTACGTAACAGGAAGATTTCTTATGTTAAAAAACTGTTTTACCAGGCTTTTACATCGGTTTTACGTACTACGAACGAAGATTTCTTACGTTAAAAAACTGTCTTGCCACCATTTTACATGATATGAACGAAGATTTCTTACATTAAAAAACTTTCCCCCGCAATTTACGTGCTATGAATGAAGATTTCTTATGTTGAAAAACTGTTTCATCGCGATTTTACATGATATGAATGAATAATTCTTATGCTAAAAGAGGCTTTTACAGCAGTTTTACGTGCTACGAATGAAGAATAATTTTGCAAAAACAGGCTTTTCAGCGGTTTTACGTGCTACTAACGAAGATTTCTTACATTAAAAAACTGTTTTGCTGCGATTTTACGTGCTACGATAGAATATTTCTGACGTTAAAAAACTGTTTTACCGTGATTTTACATGATAGGAACGAATACTTCTTATGTTATAAAAGGGCTACAGCCTAATGATTTTCACCACACGCCCCCAGAGGATATGGCGTGCAACTTGCCACACGCGGGTCTAAATATTCATGACCAAGACTGCTAATGGTTTGTTCTTCCTGGTTCTCATGTTCTACTTAACTATCTCACCTTCCCAATTAAAAATCAGAAACGTTTTTCCCAATTGAGACATGCAATAAATGTATGATCATAAACAACCCTTTAAATGTATAAGCATCTCCTGGTATATTAAACTTCCCATTTGAAACCTTTATAAATTTATGAGGAATCAGCGGGGTCTTATCAGCTGTACCAAATTTCTCCTTATTTTTACCCATAATTTTCCCCAATTTTGCCCCTGATTTATATTTTAAGAAACCCAAATTGATAAAGTATTTTTGGAATATCAAATTATATTTCATTTTATACATAATATCAGTGACTTGTGATGCACAAAATTTAGATGTAACAGGTCTGACGAGGTCATTGTACCAGTTTTTGCCTGATTTTGGAGACTTCTCTGAATTTAGCCTTATTTTAAAGATTTCTTTTAATCAAATAAAATTGTTAATTATTTTATCTCCATCTCTCTCTTTATTCTTTATATATAGTTATTTTTGTTATAGGAAAATTTGAGTACCAGTTTTCACAGGACTAATGTACCATTTTTGCCCAATTTTGGTCCCACTCTGGCCCTTATTAAGAGGAGTATGTATGATCTAACTTTTCCATAAGGCTTCTTAATTTTCTTAATTTAACCTCTAAGGGTACAGTGTTAGCTAATGTCACAATAAAAATATGCTTTTGGAGTCTCATTTGTATATCATATTACATCATAACAAAAATGAATTTACACATGTTTGGGCATAGTATAGAGAGGGTTAATCCATTGTGTTTTTTAATGTAATTAATCATGAAGGATTTACAAAGAGTACACTCAGATAGTATCCTAGATCCCTCTATTGATGGTGACTGGGATTCCCATTAGATAAACTTTATAATTTTACAAGGAACCAGGGCATCTTTTGATCAGCTTTTACCAAATTTATTTTACATTATATATACCCTGGAAAAAGCAAAATAGCATAGAGATGACAAATGATTTGATTCCTTTCTTAGGACACCATGCATTAACGGGTTAAGGATGCAGCAGGGCGAAAACAAATAAGAAATGTAAAAAAAAAACATTCCTGGACAATGAATAGTTTCTTCTATGTTCTAACTATATATTTGGAAATAATCAGCATAAGTTTTAAAAATGTTTCAAAGAAGTCCAAAAATATATTGATTTCGTTTATATTTGCATCATATTTGTTCATCGACCTTAGTAAAACAATAAACCGTTAAAATGTTATTGCAATCAAATGCTTTGTGACATAAAAATGTTTGCAAATATTTTAAATTATCCAACAATGACAGGTACAGGTTTTACAAAACAAGCAGAAGAAAACAATAACAATAAAGCACCAATATGGGTTGAAAAAACTGTAATTTCTTGAAACATTTTTCTGTCATAAAACTCTGCGGTGTTGGTAATATTTACCCTTACCTTGCCAAATCGATTGGATGAAATTATGTTGAAAGATGATTAACGACAAGTTTAATGTCTAACCTGAAATTGTGTGTCACATTTTTGAAAAACTCAAGCTGTTTAATGACTAAAGCAGCTTAAAGTTAGACGCTGAGATTTTTAATAGTTCTAACGAGTAGTATTTAAACTTATTTCTTGTATAACTTTTGCTTAATAAAAGTATTAGTAAAAAACAATGTGCTATTTAGCCTGACCCTGAGTTTAATGATATATTTTTTATTGCGTGAACGTTTGCAATTTTAGCACAGGAAGCGTTTTTTAACAGACAGACATTTTTTTTGTTGTTTCCATATAATGCTTAAAAATCCAATAAAAATATTAAAAAGTGATGCATCATAAACAAGGTTCCATAAGTCTTTTGAAAAGCAGCAATTTTGAAAAACATTGTTAATGTTAAAAACCCTTAAATATTTAGCTAAACATGTACAGCCAGTGGTTTTTCCTTGCTGCATATTAAAACTATATTTAGCAACCTTTTTAAAGTTTATTTAAGTTTTATTAACATTTTTAGTTGTTAGATGTTCCATAATTTTATAATGAAATGTTCCAGTTTTTCAATTATTGATTTTCTTTTTACCAATAGTTTTCTGAAGAGGTTAAAAATATAAAAAATTTAAAAATAGTTTCCTCAAAAATCTATTTAATAAAAAATATTAAATATTAAATATTCCTAATGTTCTTTGTAACTAAAATCTGGGTTTTCTTTCAGTATTATTGTTCAACATAGACATGTCATAATGATACTAAATTGTGTGTTATATATGAATGAGGTTTTTATTTGATATTAAAAGGTTTAAAAATAATATGATGGAAAGGAGGTGAAGAATATATCAATATTTATTTACAACATTTCACCCATTTTTAGTATTTTTGCTAATTTTGGGGTCACATTCTAACTATGAATGGCATTTTAAAAGTGGATTTTTTAGTAGGTAAATCAATCTTAAGATATACGTTTTTAATCTGGCAGTGTCTTTGCAGGTTCTCATGAAAATAACTCCTAGAGATCATTTTACTTTTGCCTTTAAAACCCAAGAGGAATACCCATGTAGTTTTATTTTCAAGATATTTTAGTTTGTTTCTGTCACCAAAGAAAATACGCCAGATCTTTTGTTTGGTTAAGCCATTTGTCAGCTGAAAGCCAAAGCACCAGAGGTTTTTTAAGGTGGTTCCCATAGAAAAAAACTAATTTTGTGACATGGAAATATTTATGTTAAATTGTTACATACGATTAGTTAAAATGTGAAAATGGTAAAAAGGTGATAATTAATTATGTGCCTAATTTATTTGACACAATGTATTTATTTGGCAAGTATACCTGTGGAACATCATAGACTAGAAAAGTGCAACTTGGTGTTACTTTAGATTGATGCATTGAATGGTCTGATCCTAAAAAATATTATGTAACTTTTTATTGTCCTACATGAAGATACAGAGGGTTTCTTTCATCTACTTTAGACCCAAATCCCATATTTCCTGTTAATATTATGCATTTGCTGCTGACTGTCTTGTACAGATTTTTTAGTTCAGACCATCCACATGAAGAGGAACAGAAAGTACGCAAAGTTTCTTGTCATAACATTTTACCATTCCCGAGTTATGCTTGTTAACAGTTAGAAATTCATATTTTTGAGAAAAACATGTTTAAACTTTGGAAAGCTGAAACTTGTGCAATATTTTATGTAAAAGTTATCTTATTATGCCATTTTATCAATTCATTTTAATCCCAATTCATTGTATTTCACGTTGAAGTCACTTCTATATGGTCTTCTTACCTTCTATCTTTGTGTTGTTTCACTCAATCCATTCATTGTTAGCTCATTAACTTCTTCATTTTCAGATGTCTTAATGTCTTATTTCTTACAATTCTTCTTTATAAAAAAGCTTACTCTTTACTTGTGGCACTAATTAATCTAACTCATTTTGATTAATTTTTGCTGCAAACTGATCACAGTGGCCTAGTTAAATGATTACGGTTACTGTAATGACCTTCACTGGTGCATGATTACGGTTACTGTAACGACCTTCACTGGCGCGATTCTATTTGGATTCTCATATTCTTTAGGTTGCGAATCCATAAAATCTAAATGGATTCTCGTAAACTAGACACGTAAATCCATTGACCTTTGCTATTTTACTAAATTATTTTTCTAAGCAACTGGCTTTCTGAAACTCAATATACAACTATTTAATTCTAACTACAAATTTATACACTATAAGCATCATAAGTAACTCATTTTAAAGCCCAATTTCCTGATAGGTTTAATCACAACAACCATGCGGCACAATTAACTGCGTGAGCCAAAATATTTATTGTAACTTTATATTTTGATTTTCATATTTATTGTTTTAAAGGTATCAAAGACATTCTTTTATTTTTCTTTTGTTGTTATCTTTGAGTTAAATTGTCCTATTCAATTTAAAAACAAAGTAATTTTAAGCTTGTGTCAACATCATCCCGCTGCCCTTTCTATAAAACATTCAAAGTTTTAAAATAACTGCGAATAATAAATAATAAAATAAAAAAATTATCAACCATGTTTTTATTTTGGAAATATCAATAATGGTAGCTGATTACAGCGATGCAAGAGGTTAAACCCTGTAAAGTCTCTGAAATTCGATCGCATACATGTTTTTCAGTACAGCTTTTTTGTTTTTAAAAATGACATGTCTCTAGTTGAAAGGAAATTGTTGTTTTTTGTAACAAGGAAATACATAAAAGAGAAATGAAAGATCAAACAGCAATGAAAAATAATTTTTGTTTACTTTTAAGTGTGCGCGAATCCATTTAGACTCATGTCATGGAATGTGACGCGAATCCAGACATGAATCAGATTCGCGGATTCGCATCAGATTTGACAGCCTGGGTAATAATAACTGTCATATTACTACCATAAGCGTCTCTAAAACAGGTCACAACCCATTATTAAGGGCATTGCTAAGGAGAAGGAAAACCACCACTTAACAAATTTCCTGAACTTTTAAAGGTATTTTGCATGATTTTTACAAAATAATTATGGTGACTGAAAAATTAGATAGTTAATGTATTACATAGAATCAGTTATTACCCCAAAATCAAAAAATAGTTAATTTTTTTCTATAACAACCCCAAAATTTGATGGTCAACTGTATCAAAGGCCTTTTTGAGGTTAATTAACACAACACTGACTCTTCTCTTTTTACAAACTGATCAAGAATAAAATCTGAATCATCAGGAACAACTGTTGAAAACATCTTTCTGAATCCAGACTATAATATCATCAATGAAGCCAAATGAAGAAATATAATCTGATACTTGATCATGCACAATTTTCTCAAATATCTTCATAGGAATTCTGGTAATATAGAAATATATATATATAGGTCTATAGTTGCTAGGGTCAGTTTTAGATTCACTTTTTCTTTGATTTTCAACATTTAGCAACATAGTCAGACTGTAAAGATTTGTAGAAAATCTCTCAAAAATATAACAAGAACAAGAAACTTGCTTTGAGTAATTTCGTACCATTTTCATCCATTACTGTAGCCTTTCCATTTTTATATCCATACATATTTTTATATATATATGGTCATCAACTCTTTTTTGTCTAGTAGTTTGAAATAGAAAATTATTTGGGCTATAACAGGTGGATATATTTTTGATGAATCTGATGAAAATTTTGAGGCTCCAAAACCAACAAAGAATTTACTAAAAAAAAATATTTGGGCCTGTATCTGTATAGCATCTGTATCCACTACTCTTTTCATTTGAGTAGTTGTGGCTTACTGGAACCAGAAGTTTTAGTGAAAATCAGAGTTTTCAGTGAATCAACAACATGTCCTCTACCATTTGTCAATGCAAGTACTGTACATGTTCTCTTCCACAGGTACTGTATAATAATAATGGTAATGTCTTGCTTTCAAACATGTGCTTTTTGCAGGATGTGGAAAACATACAATACTTTGTCTTATTATTATTTTTATTATTATTTTTCATATTATACAGGTTAATCTCTTTCAGAAATATAAAATATTATGTTATCCTAGAAGGACCTGTTATATAGAGGAACATAATACATTCATAACTAAACATATAAATACAAAATTAAAACATTAAAACACAGTAGGATTAAAAATTTTAATATTTTATTTTTATTTAAAATTTGTTAAATAGATTTCATCTCTTGTGCTTTTGTCAAGGTTGTTAAATGTTACTGTAGGTGCTGATGCAGAAAATTATCCCAAAACAGTTTTTAAACAATTATTAATAGGGTACCCAAATCAAATTGATTATAGTCATTTTCCACATTCATAGTTTTATTTGTTTGTAGTTTTATCAAATATTGTTTATTTTTAGTAAATCTATAATAATTAACCCACTTTTCCACATGTTTCACTTTCAAAAGATTTCTTGGGCATGCCCAGATGTGCTCCAAATCGGTATATCGCCCTGTACTTTGGCTTGGATTAGTCTTTGGTACCCCTTGAAAAGCAAATGTTTTCCTGCCATAATCAGGGTTTTTTTCAGGATACGTATGTATGTATGATTTATTTCCTTGTGTGCCTTCCATGATCGAATTTTGAAAACATTTCATAATAACATTCAGGGTTGATTGCTTTAAATACGTCAATTGCAATTCTTCTTTTTTGTATGGTTTCAATATCATCCCATTTTTAGTCATTAAATTTACGAATCAAGTGAATCTCCCAATTTTTGCAAGTTGAGGGTTGGAACATATCTTTTTACTTTTTCAATTTTCTTCTTTCCATCTGAATTATCATACATAATTAAACAAAACTGAGCAGGTACATACTGAATTCGCATCCATTATCATACATACATACATCTAAATCAAGCACAATACTTCCTACAATATCTCGTCTTGTAATAATTAATCACCAATTAAAGCATAACAGCTTAACTTGGGCAGACACAATAAAAACATAGGACTTGGCAGAAATGAGACCCTTTGGAGAGCGCACCAGTCACCTGAAAGAGGCCACATTAATACGAGGCCTAATCGTTTCTGAGCATGCAGGCTCAACAACAATACGAGGTCTAATCACCTCCACAACAACATTTCTTACATAAGCTCAGCACGGCTTACATGTCCACATGTGTGGAGCATATTAGACAGCATACCTCACATGGGCGAACCTGTTGGGTATTTCAAGCAGTTTATGGTAATCACAAACTCCTTACCTACCCAATCATGCACAGCCTATCACTATATATCATATATCATATCTCAACTCACACCTGCCTAGCGCTGCTTGACTGGTAGCACACTACCAAAAACACCCCCAAGCACCAGGAAAGTGGCAGACAAAGGATTCCCATGTGGGGCGAAGCCCAATACATAAGAAAAAACACCCCCAAGGAAAAGGCTTGGTCCAGGCCACTGATCGTGTTTTATATAGCTATGCGCATTGCTGCATAATGAATGCTGAAGTATGTGATGTGGATGAACAGGCCAAAGCAATGATTCCGAATCTAAACAAATAAAGGAACACACAGAAGAATCATGTCACCAAATGAGGCACGACAAGTTATGTACAAGCAAAATAAGCCTTGGTTGATCCATTGACAACATAAATAGAAACTATAGTCAAAAGACATTACTTAATAATAATATAAGCCCACTATAACACATATATTACCAGTCCATTCGGTCACCATCTGCAAATAACATAGCTTATACTGGTAAGGCCAGAAATGTAATTACCAAATCCATAGGCAAATAATTTTTTAGACTAGCCATAAAGAACGATTATAAAAAATCCTAGCTGGTACATTACATGCACATGGCTATTAAATAATACACAAATATAATATGTTACTGCAAGGTGTGATGTATGTATAAGCCAAAATGAACTAGATTATAAAATTAGCAATACGTAAAACTTGAATTTGTACACAGAACCAGCACAGAGCCCTATGGAATAACTGATAAATGGAAGTAGAAAATATCAATAATTTGTATGTGACTGAATCATGCATGTAAGTAATAAAAATAACTATGTATGTATAAAGGAAAGCTGTAGTTGTCTTGCATACTGTAGATGCTAAAATTAACAGCCTGCATTTATATAATTTGAGAAGTATATTTAACCATGAAATGAATTGTGTACCTATGTATATTAATAGCAATAAAAATAACAGAGGATAAAAGATTAGTAAGACTTTCCTTAAATTTGTGAGATAGGTGAAGGTATGTGCCAACTGTGCCAATTTAAACTGTTTTAAGTGAATAGTGACTGTCTGACACACACTACTGTAGACCCGGGCTTTACTAGACACTTTATATAATTTGATTACCTTACAAAGACTAATACAGGATTTGAATTTGGGCAGTGCTAGCCATCCCCACTGGCAAAGCCACTGACATTATTTGTGTCTTTGGTGTCTTAGAAATGCAAATCTACCACTTTTTGGCACCATTTGTATGTAATTGCAACTAACTAAGTAAAGAACAGCACAATAAAAAATTATATGGACATTTTTTATTAATTTGGGCATGAGAATTTCGCAGCCCAATAGCGCTTTTCGCTATGGATTATGTCCCGTATTAGCCCCTGCCTTACCTAAACTATGTCATGGTGGCTTAATGTCGATTTAGAACTGTACAAAATTCAACATATGCATACACTCTGGTAAAACTTTTTTTTTAATGCTGTCAAGGTCGATACAAAAGAGCACATGCATAGTCATACCAAACACCCAAACTTGAAAGTTCATATCGAATCAGTTAGCCAGGAATGCGCAGAATATATACTTAAAAGTCTTGGTTTTAAATTTGGATTGTAAATTCTAAAAAAACAATGGCTAACTGGTACATCTATTAAATTTATCTTTATTATTATTGTTATAATTATTAATATTATTATTTTGTGAGCTTAGCAAGAATATGAATAAGATTATGCATAAACGCTATGAAAGAAACTGTAAAATTAAATTAAATTCTTAAATTAAATTAAATAAAGCTAGAATCTCTTGCATGTTATGTAGTAGTGGATTTTGTGATGAATTAAATAACAAAATAATAGTTATTAGCTAAAGTGGCTAGGCCCGGAAAATCTAAAACCTAATGACTTCAATGTAGAAACAGCAATATGTATTGCCAATTTAATCAGAATATCGATAAGAATATTACATCACCATGGAAGAAACAGTGCTAATCTAAATTAGTGGAGGTTTTTCTTGTTGCTGTTGTTGTTATTTTGATATTTTTTTTAAATGAGAAACAGCAATATTATAACATGATACTTAGGTAAAAGTGGATAGGCCCAGAAAATAAACCCAACAACCACAATATGAAAAAAGTAACACACAAAAAAAAAAAATCCTACGCCTACCAAATGACAAATAAATAAATAGAAAACTCTGAGAAATGGTATGTGGCCTCTCCAGATGCACCGATATAGAAATTATAAATTTTAGGCTAACACAACCTCCCCCTACACATATTAGACCTCCATATCTCTGGCTAGACCCCACCTGCAAACCACCTCCACTGGGAGTGTGACACTACCCTTGTAATTATGTTAAACTGAATTAAGCACATGTAGCAAAGTAAGAATGCCTAGCTACCCCTCTAGTCTCAGAAAACCTTAAAGAATGTGGTGTCAACAGACAGTATATGTTATTTTAAAAGGTTTTTTAGAAAAATTGAGCAAAAGCTAATTAGACTTACTTAATTTGGGGCAATTTTCCCAATTTCCCTCAACATTGGGACAAAACCAGACAATTTTGGACAAATAATTATTAGTAGAGTTGACTTAATTCCTAATGATGTGACTTTTAATGGAACTGAAAAACCTTTTACCAATCCAAAATTATCTACATTTTTGTAAAGTTGTTGCTAGCTAGTAATTTCAGGATGCTTGAGACTTCATTTTTTACTGAAACAGCTGTGAGCTTGCTTAAGGTACCTAGCTAGCAAAGTCAAATTGTGTAAAATGAAGCATTGTGAAAATAAAAACTGCCCTGAACCTACACTACGGTGCTGAAAATATTATATACAGCTAGCTAGCTAAACTGGAAAATGTTGTGTCACAAAATGTGGTGTGGTCAACAAGGATTAAAATCTAAAATCTAAATGTGTGCCACAAAATAGCATGTGAATGGCTATAAAACACCTTTTGCCTATATGAAAAAACCAACCACCTCTCCTAAGAATCAAAATGTGTGTGACTTCACCATCTCGCTGAGTACCACAACCAGTGATGAGGAAAACTCTCCAAAACTCTCTAGATCTTCCAAATGATGACCATTTTATTTTTTTATGTATTGGAAATGAAATGGGCATATTATAAGGAATACAAAATACCAAATGCGATTCCAAAACTACTATCTGTAGAATGGACCTTGTTGAAACAATGGTTGAATATTAAATCAATGAATGAAGAACTTAAAATTTACCTGGGACAGAAATGACAGCAAATGACAGGATGCAGCAACAGTACAGTGGTGACCACGATAAAGGACAACAGGAATGACTGAGCATGTATCAAATGGCCCAGGACACTTGCTTACCAGTGGAACAGAGCCAGAAAAGTGATCGTCATCGTGAACAGCTTGTTTTATGCCACCAAACGTGAAGCCAACGAAGCCTTGACATAAATCAAATGTTTAAGTCTTCCTATTTATTGAGTATGTCATCTTCGTTAGTTTAGAATTATGATGAATTATGTAAAATTGATGGCTTAACCTAGCAATAACCTTCTAGGTCCTTCATTTATAGCAGAATTTTTTCTGAAGAAGTTAACCTGTATAAATATGTTTTTAATAATAATAATAATAATAAAAATACTTTATGAACCACCATCCCCATCTTTTACAGGTAAACACTTTTTAGTAAATATGTCAACAAAAGTTAGATGCATTGATCTACTCTTAACAAATAACATTAAAGTTTTGAATACACTAAAACATTTGAGACAGTCCTTAGTGACTTTCATCCATAAAAGTGTACCATGTTAAATAATACTTTATACCAGAAAAATTATTTATAGATGCTATAACAAAGTTAATAGTTTTTTATTTTGTATTTAAGTTACAATTATACACTTCTCTTTAACAATAGAATTAAGCGTAATTAATTTAGCGTAAAAGTTATACGTGATCAAGTGAGGATGTTCAATTTTAAATGAATGATGAGGGTAGTTTAAAACATTTTGGAGCATTTGAATATTTGTGCACACTTTACATGACATGCTCCACTGAAACAAAAGCTCATAGGAGAAAATAGTCAACCACACATCATTAAAAAAGGCCATCAGGAAAAGAGGTCACACCTTAAAAACTAAAAACCTTCAAGATTTAAAATGTTACAGGGAACAAAAAAATATAGTGGTAAAAATTACCAAATATGCTGGAAGAACTTTCTTCTACAAAACTGAACCAAAAAATATCAAAACACTTTAGCCATTGAAATTTGCGATGGCATTCAGCAATTGCCATCACATTTGCCACCATATTTTCACAAAAAGCAAGTCCACGATGGCAATAATTTGCCATCAAAAAGCTGCCCAACACCCACGTTTTCTTCAACCAATAAAATTATTTATATACATTCTATGATAAGTAATTTACTAACATAGCAGAACCAGCTTATTTTCCAGTGTTTAAGGATACTGTATACACTCACTCTCAAAATCTTTATAAAAAAATGTTTTAGACCATTCCAAAGTTCTAGTGATATATATAACATTTATTTAAAATAAGAAATGCAGATTTTAATTTAGAAAGAGGGGAAAACGGGGGATAACTTATTTTTCCGTCATGTTCCAATCTAATTGTATTGTTTCATTTAACAAAAGGCATTATAAACAATATTAAAGATTACTAAATTGCGTGTGCCAATCAAATTTCTTTTAATTTTTATACTACATGTATGTACTTTTGTATCATCATATTTATTAATTTTTTCTTCCAACTGGTTTAAGAATTGTCCCATTAATTAAGGCGTGACTTTTGCATAACAAAACTATTAAAATGTCAAAATGAGTATACTGGTCTTTTGTTAAATCGCATGTAAATATCTTTTGTTTTTAGTTACTCTACGAACACAACATAAAATGTATGTTTTCTCGGAACAAGATATTTCAGCAAAACACTGTCTTTCAAGAGCTCCAAGTCCCCGCAATTTTATCGCAACGTAACGAAATTGCTCTCATTCCATACAGCAAAGCCTGGGTTACAAAAGGGTGTATCATTTTTTTTATTATTATCATGTTTCGATTTTTATTGATAGATAAGTGGTTTTCAAGAAAAAATTTACGTAGAAATGAATTGTTTTTGTCATTATTCTTTAATAAGTTTTTCTCTTTTCCAAAATAAGTCCAGGAAAAATGTTATCATTAGGTAGAGGAATAATATATACTTTTATGCAAAAATTATTTGAAGAAAAGGAGTGTATACAGTATCCTTAATGCTTGTTGCATTACTGAATGCCATAAAGCTCTCCACCGTTGATTACTTTCATGAATGTAATAATATAATTCATGTTTATGTGACGTCAATAAAGATCTCTATCATAAACAATCAAAATGATGTTTAAAACTTTCTTCACATTGCTGTTTTAACACTAATATGAAGATAAATGAATGGAAAACTAAATTCATGGCACCTTTTTCATGCAAGATACAGTATGTATGTATATACAAACAAGGAAAATGATTTGAAAATCAAGTTCACTGCACTTTTAGCACACTAGATGGGAAGAAAAATGTGTGAAAATTATGTTAAAAACACTTTCATCACATTTTTGGACTCCTGAGTGCTTTTAAAATAAAAGTATATCGTTATTAAATTCATTAAATTTAAAAAATTTGTTATTAGTTTTCTTTTGCTTAAAATACAGTTCGTACCACCATAGATATATATAATGATAAAACAAATAGAACAATTATTGTTATGCTTCTCTATTTCCTGAAACATAAAATTGTTTCAAATTACAAGACTCAAGGATGTGTTTATCATTAAAAAGAAAAATATGCACGTGCGACTCCTGAACTGTCTCGTACTTCTACAGACATGGGTATGAATGTTAAAAAAGAAATATATTTTATATGCACTCGTGTGACATTTATTCATATAAATGAATATGAAACTTCAAAAGAAAATCACCTTGTAAGTTTTCCCCCGTGATAGTTAAGAAATTAAATTACTTGTTAAGGATAGTTAATACTTTCAGTAAACATTTTTAATTCTGTTAATTACTGAATAACAAAAGTCTAGCATGTTGCTATATTATATTAATGATTGACGCATGTTTCATCTTGCTTGCTATATAAGGAATAAAACTAAAGATCTTCTTCTGTTATTGTTTAAACATTCCGACTGTGGCAGAAAAGGGAGTTAAGACTGTCAGAGTCGAGCTATGGTCAGATGCTCAGTTCTCGTGTTTGGGGTTCACGAGTTTAAATGTCCCTCACTTTTCTGCTGATGTAAACTGTTCAGAACTGTTGAAATTATGCCAGAGAAGTAAGAAATTTCGTATGCAAAACATTAAACAATGCAATTTGAAATTGCTGCCATAATGAGGAATTTTGCTGTCACATTACGTAAATGGCCAATTGTGGCAGCAATAATTTGCCATCATAAATTTTATTGAATTTCAATGGCTGCACTTTAGGAAAACATACAAACCATTACTTTCATCCAAATCTACTAATATTGAAAAGGAGACTATGATCTCTAATGATTAAAATATCACCAAAATATTTAATAAATATTTTTTATCGACATCACTGAATCACTTGTTATGTTTTTATTGGAATAATTGGTTTATAGGCAGAGTCTGAGGATCCAATTATAATATTTGTATTGATAAAAATATACAACACACCCTAGTATAAGTTAAGTAAAATATTTCAGGGGAGTGTAAAACCTTTCTCACATACTCCCATTGAATCCTCCAAGGTATGTACTATGTAATCTTGATACCTCAGAATCAATTAAGTGGTAATATTCAGCATAAAGTAATTAAAATAGCAGTTAGTGAAATTATTTTACCACTAATGGATCGTATAAATACTTGATAAATGATTGTAAATTTCCAGGTAATTTAAAGTGTGCTGATGTAATCCTTGTATATAAAAAGGATGACACTGCTGTAAAATCTAATTAGTATTCTACCATCTTTTTCAAAAACAAATGAGAAAATATTCCACAATCAACAAAAAGATAAAAAGATCCTGGGAACAAGATTGTATTGGAAACTATACTTCCTTTGAAAATTGACATTACAATATTTAGCGAATAATATATCAATGCCATCAAATTTCTGCAAACTTAACCAATCAAAATCAACTCTTTGGAAAAGCAGGCAAAGTACAAAACATTAATGTGTTTATTGCAAATGTGAAGTTGATACATGCCCATCTCTTGTTACAGTTAAACAAATGTTGGAATTGATAAGGAAGTTACTTCTTTGGATGTATTAACTATAACCACATTGATTGATGGCTCCTTAGATCACATCAGAATTTTGGTTTACTGTCTGCCATCTGTGGTCTGTGGTCTGTTGTCTCCTAGGTTTTACCCTTGAACACTGTTCCATGCCAATAATGTTCAAATAAACAGCTTGTTTAATCGCGGCTCCATATTTACAATCATGTTCACACTTGCTAATCAATTACAGTAAAATGAGCTATTTCTTATTCAGGTGCACAGTATAGAAACAACATTTGTGGGGCAGAAAAATTAAAATTATAATACAAAATGTTTAATTTTTAGAATTTTACCTTATACAGTTGCGTGAAGCCTGGAAACTTGGTAAAACCTGATTTTCATTCAAATAACATCTGCACACTACATTTTCGGCCGTTTTCTATTGTTTTAAGTCTTGCAAGTGCTAAAAAGTAGAACTTGGTCTTACTTTTTGAAACAGCCAATAAATGATTTAATGGAAATCCAGTTTAAGATATTATGGCATTATCACCAAAATGTAATTACCGCAAAGTTCCTTCAGTGATTTTATTTCATTCACTCTCCTCCACAAATGTTTTTTTTTCAAATGTTTTAAAAGTTACTGTGAGCCTGGATACTTGCCAAGATAAAATAATAGGCATCTACATCAAAATTTATTACTGACCATTCCCTTAGTGATGTTATGACATTTACTCTCTTCCACAGAGGCTTTTTTTCTGAAATGCACTTCTCACAAATCTTGGAAAAGATATAATACTCATCAAAATGTTAAGTTTCCTCAAAAATTAATGTTACTGTTAAAGAGAAATGTAGAATTGTAAAACTTCCATACAAAATTGTGATGTTTAATTTTTCACTGAAGCTACGACCATTCATAACTATCAAGGTTGTATACATCCTTTTCAGGCTGGCTCACTATATTATGTGAATAATTGCTGTTTAGCATGCTCTCACCAAAAAAAAGAACCATATGCAACAATGGTTCAAGTGCTGACCAGAGCTTTGAAATTTTACCAAAAGCACAATAATACAGACTAAAAAATTATGATCACTCCTTCTGGGTGCTTTTAAAATAAAGAGTAGGTCCTAGTCTAGATTTATTTAATTATTTGAAAGCCTCCTATAAATATTGTAGTAACTTAATTTATATATATCACTTGCTATTGAAAAGATATCAATCTTTGAAGTTTTTCAGTTTCCTCAAAAATTTATATTTTTGGTTGATCAAAAATTTATATTGAATCTTCTATTTATTGATAGTATATTCTATATGTTTCAAATGCTGTCTTATATTTCCTCAAACTTCAGACAAAATAAGATTGTCAGCTTTGTGTAAAATCTTTGCCGTTGAGCTGTATTCAAACATTTTGTGTTGACAAATTTTTGCGTTACAGTAATTAAATTAATCTGCATGAAAATTAATCTCTCTGAAAAAAAATGTGAAGATAAGAGATTTAAAAATACTTTCTTATACAGATAAGTTAATCATGAAATAATGTGACTTTGATATGTAGACCGGAAACATATGGTTTACATACACCACTGAGCTTTTCAAGAGAAACCATGAAAACGTACTGCATTTCAATTTACAAAATTGCCTTGTTGCCAA
>JANTOQ010102822.1:1228-16209 GCA_027564595.1 Bythotiara depressa | reverse complement strand
TTATTGTTATTGTTATTGTTATTGTTATTGTTATTGTTATTGTTATTGTTATTGTTATTATTATTATTATTATTATTTAGTATCCATAGGAGAGAGAAAACAAGAGGGAGAAATTACAATTCTTCTGAATGCTTTTAAAAATAATCACAAGCTCCTATCTAGTATGACTTGCTACATAGAACAGTGACATTTGTGCACTGATAACTTTGTGTGTGTGGAATCTAATGCCAAAACGTTATGGCAGATACTACCATGTTACCACCATACTAGTCAGGAGAAATTTGGTTATCCATTTTATATTTTTAGGGTGTTACTGAGTTTTGTAAAATCAAGATTCAATAAAGAAATACGCTTTGTCAGCCCTTTTTTCGCTAGACCTAGTTGCCACCATGATGAAATTTAGACTTACCATGATGGAGGGAGACACCAAGAAAAAAAAAGTATGCTAAGGTCAGCAAATTTAGTACCCACAAATCTTTCTGGTATAGTTTTCTGAAAAACGTAATAAATGCATCAAGAAAAAGGCTTGAATATGTGTGAAAGTGAACTGAAAGTGATGACGCATACACGAAACTGTACAAAAATGTCCAAGAAAGTAATAAAAAAGATAGCACAGTTCAGAAGCTCTAACCTTAGAAAACTAGCCCCTTTTCCCCATTTTAATGGCAGCCCTTATACGCCACAACATCAAAAATAATACAAATAAGAGCCAGCATAAAAAGGGATGACACGGTAGTAATATGTTTAGTAGACCAATCTATTTGTGAGAAATGCTGTGCAGTAAAAATGGCCTTTATTAGCCCCTAATCCTATTTCTGTTTCTGACCACATCCATCCACACATTTTAGACAAGTTACACAAGTAAGGAAAAATATAAGTAAAACAAATGTAAGTTTTATAATTATTACATTGTTGACATTTTTCAAAATTATGTTAAGTATATTCCTCAGCCTAACATTTCAGTACAAAGAACTAATAATTGAAAAGAAAAATAGTTAATCTTATAAATAACATTTTTGTAATATCTTATTGTGTATGAGACATGATAATGCATGAAAATTTATAAGCTAAGATTACTAAAGACTACTTCTGAAAATTGAAATTATTTTTATATTAAGGTCAAGCAGTAGGCGTATTTTTAAGCTTCCATATTTTAGTTAGATTTATGCTAAAGGGATGGCTTGTGTTTTCCAATGTTTGTATTTTTCCTAATCCATTCTAATGAACACTCACTTTTCTTCATGTCTTCCTGAATATAAGGGGTTGTTTATAATAGGCTGGACATTGATTGAGGCTGGGATATTTATAAGAATATGAGTATTAGTTAAAGTTTTATACAGTAGTAAATTTTATTTCCTGTATATGTTTATATTGTTCAGAAATATTTGTCTGATATGATAGACTTAACAAAATATTATAGAATGCATTCATCAAACTTGGACACATTGACCATGACAAAAACAATGCTTATGAAAATATAAGTTACATGGATAAACAGTCCAACTCACAAACACATTGTAGCTGTAGCATACAACAACAACTCAGCACAATCACATACAATACAACATATAAACTAATTGTTCCACAAATCTTCAAAATATTGAATCAAGCAAAAGAAGAATTTGGAAGTCCAGGAATTTCTTTTGCCATTATGCATAATGGTGAAAATGTTTTAAAAGGTGGTATTGGTTTAGCCGACGTGGAAAATAATGTCAAGTGTGGAAGTCATACGATATTTCGGATAGCTAGCATCAGCAAAAGCTTAACAAGTGTCGCCATTGGTAGGTTTTTATTTATGTTCTCATTCATGCTCAACAATTTATAGGAAGAATTCTGTAGTGTTTTTTCTTATTATTTAACTCATGCTGTCCATACATGAAAGAATTGCATTCATTTATTGGATAACAATTGTATTAGCTCACATTCAAAAGTAAATTATGACTATGTAAAACAGGAAAATAATAGCAGACTGTGTGCAGACAAGGTATTTAAAACATGCGATGAGGTGTTTCTCTTATCTGACCATAAAAGTTGAAGTTAGTGCATTTTACCGTCCAGATTTAGTGACACACTATGTTGCTTTCTAAATAGTCTGAAACTATATTTTGACTATATTGTTGATAGTAATAATACTAATTTTCATGCCCTGCCAAAAACCAAACCACCCATCTGCAAAAGAAAAACAGTGTTTGTTTTATATTTGACAAAATTATGACATTCAAATAATACATTTTTCTAGTGACAAATCTAATATTTCATTTCATATCTTAACCACAATAAAACTCACCTTAGCCACCATACAACTTGCCGATGTGAAATTATATGTATAACGTGTTGTAAAAAGGATTGAAACCTTAATTCATTAAACCAAGACGTGTTAATCAATAACAAATTGTTTGATAATTGAAGGTATAATATATTTCAAATATCTTGATTCCACCAAGATGGGTTAAAAGAATTGGAGGTAAGGACCGCACTCTTCTGCGATGTGGGGTTGGGAGAATTCATTATTAGATTATTTATAGAATTTTTATATAATACATTTAATTTGAAACCTTTAATTACTCCATTGAAATGAAATGCAATTACAATACTGAAACATATAAGATCTAACATCTGAGGTTCCTTATGATCGTTTAGCTCTTATTACATTTTAGGTAAGCTAATGGAAGAAGGCTTGCTTGATATAGAGGAGCCTGTGCAGAAATATGTCCCATCATTTCCAGAGAAATCTTTTAATGGCGAAGTGGTAAAGATTTCTGTAAAAGATGTGTTAACACATACAAGCGGTATTAGAGGTTACTTTGATGTCAACAAAGAAAATAGTAAGAGTGTTTTTTATTATCTCTTTGTATGCTAATTGATCGATGGCTGAGCATATCGTATCTTTGGTTAACATGTGTTACTGTTGTCGTCATGGGTTACACGATACAATTTTAAAATTGTTTAGAGAAGTAACTTAAGATAATGCAATTTTAATGAGACATGTGACCATGCCTGTTGATGACATCTTCAAAAACTAGGATCTCTTTAGATTATATAATTAATAGAATTTTACAAAAGTAGCATCCACAAGTCATACCAATTTCAAACTTGGTCAAATGGTTAATTAAAGCAATGGAGTTTTAATGAAACAACTGACCATGCTCATCAATGATGTCATCAAATACTTTTGTCCTGTTTGCATGACATACGTTTTAGAAATTATAGAAAAGTAATATCCATTAGTCATACAGACCTTTATAAAATCATTATCTACACCTGTCAATTAAATTAACAAGAAGATTTGCCCTGTTTTCGCAATACCTTTTTATGTTATTAAGAAAAATACTGGCTGTATTGACTTCTAACATGACCAGATGACTATTAAGATGTCACAATGTTAATGAGGCCCTGCTTAGATTATACAATGTATATGAAGTTTAGAAAAGTAATAATCCATTTGTTGTACAAACTTCAAACTTAGTCAGATGATTATTTAACACAATACAATCTTAATGAGACAATTAATTGACCATGCCTGATGATGACGTCATGTTATACTTCAAGCCTGTTTACATAACACCATTTTTAGAAATTCATAAAAGTAACATCCTCTAGTCGTATGGACAATGCAATCTTTATGTGATAATTGACTCTGCTTAGCTGTAGAAACATTTGTTTAAAACGTACTCTGTGGATGTGCTACTAACTTCAGACTTAGTTTGTAAAAACGTCTTCTTATAATATTACTTATAATATCATTTTTGGAATCTTCTAAATAATTTTTTGCTACTGGGAAGAAAAATTGCAAAATCTACTGTGGCATTGTGATGTTCATTCTCCTACCCGCAGGTTTCTTTAAAAATATGCCTTAAGGTATTTGTATAGGCTTCAAACTTAGTCAAATTAAAATACAACATATATTTCCATTCCACATGGTAATACCATTTATCGGCCAAGCATGTAAAAGGAAGATAATTTGACTCCATCATATCATGGCTGTTATTAGCCATCAATCTTCAAGCACATAGCGTTTCTTGTTTATATTAATTATTTTTATATTAATAATCTTTCAACTTTGTTTGTATATTAATTATTGTACACTGCTCTGAAATTAACACTTTCTTCTGAGATTTGAATTTTCAGTCTACAAAACAAAACTAAACAATGAACAATCACAGTGAAATACCGTCACCTATTGAATTACTGGAGTCACTTACCATACATTCACACACACAATCATATAACTATGACTTACAGATTTTGGTAAGGGGATTGTCCTCTGTATTGCGAGTCAACCTCTCTTCCTCTGTGTCCTTTGTTTAGTAATGTTTATACTTGGAAACCTGGCAAACTGGTAATTCAGTGTTTAATATTTAATCCACACAATTGATTATTGTTGTATTATTTAGAGCTATTTGATGTATAAGTTTGTGGTTCATATAACAGAAAAGAGTTTAAGCTTCATTAGAATACCTCTATCTCCCGGAATATGCAGTTGTTTCTCTTAGAAGAGCTCAATTTGCCAGGAAATATATACTTTCTCTTTGGAGCCCTATATTTTTCCTGCAAGTCAGATAAAATACTTCTCTTAGAAACATTCAATTATTTTTTCTGTCATTTCAATTTATAATGAAGATATTATTTCTCACTGTTCTTATGTTTTTCTCTCATTTCAAACCTGGCTCTTCAGACAAGATGCCTTATCACCAGTAAAGTACTACATATGAAAATAAATAATAAAGATTTAAATCCAAAATTTAAAGATTAGCTGATCTGCCACATCCGTAAATTTGCTCATGTTACTCAAGAGTTTAGATGTGCAGACAGACCATAAACTTTCTGAACATTCTTCCGTAATCAAACATTTTAGCACAGAATTTGATTATGATACTGCTTTTACTAAAACTAAAACTAAACTTTTGGTTTATTTTGAAATGTTCTATTATTACGTCAAAAGCATAATCTTTTTATAATACTAATCTTGACATTCCTATTAAAATTAAGTATATACTAAGCATATTATCCAAGCTAAATATTTCAATACAGAAATGTGAAGAAGTGCACATGAACAGGTATTCCTACCTACTGTTGTGATGTGATGGAGTAAAAAATATATTGACTTTTACATATCTGTACTTATACTCAAAGTCCCAAACACTCTATGCTCAATATTGGTAATAAAATCAGAGACAAGCGAGGCTTGTCTTTATAATGGAAGAATCGTCAGCCATTATGGTGCCTCATTGATCCAATCTTTTTTTAAAAAGCAAACAGCCCAGATTGTTAAAGTGTGTTCAAAGTAATGAAGACAAACAATCTAGTTCATCCAGATTTCATTTCTTTTGCACAGGAGATGAGTTGGATGGTTGGATGGTTGAGATGGTTGAGATCAACGAATCAAAATTCACCCTTGTTGTACATGTTTTTAGTATTAAAGGAACTGTGTCACTCATAATTCAAACAATGGTCTTTAAAGAAAATGTTAGACAAGTTTACACACTTTCTTACTAGATCTTGTTTGATTTAGACATATTCAACCTATACAGTAAACAGAATTTGTTAAGCAATCTGAACCACAGCTTGTTACTGACAAATGAAAGTTAAAATTAAAAGGTGTGAACATTTAATACATAATGATGGCAGGCAATACTTTAGTTTCTGTCTGACCTTAACGTGTTTTAAACACCCATCTGAGTATTATAAGTCACATTAAAGCCTCCATGGAGGTGAGTGACATCGTAAGTCCTCTCATAATTATTCATTTATTTATTGTTAAGCACATGCGTCATGTTTGAAACTTTAAATAATACCGCATTTTATTTTATTATTTTGTACAGTAAAGCACATTTTTTTTAGAATTCACAAATATCTAGCTAAACTTCCAAAAATAGCCTCCCAACTCTGTCCGAAATTCTCTCTAAAATCCGGTTTACTTATGGGATAATATATTTTCAAAAAAACATACAAGATTATCTTCTTACTGGTTTATTCTTAGAAATAAACAAACAAGTTGTTCATGTGAACCAGAAGTGAATTATATTGGAAGATCCAGTAAAATAAAGCAACTTCTTTTCCAGGTCAAATTTCTTTTTAAAGCTAGTAAATAGGCCATTAAGTTACTCACTATATATAGCTTATTCTAAGCCAGAAAATCATTGTAGCAGCTGTAAAAAGTCTTTTGAAGCTAGAAGATAGTACTGGCTGCATTAAAATTCACTCATGACATCTTTTTTAAGCTAGAAAGTTGTAGTAGTGGCTGTAAAAGACAATCGTGATAGCTTTATCAAGCTAGAAAATTCCAGTTTACACTCTAAAAAGTCATTCACGATAGCTACGTTATGCCATAAAATCATAGTCACTTGTGACAACTTTTTTAAGCTAGAAAATGGTAGTAGCTGCAGTAAAACTTCACTTATGATACTAGTAACTGTAGTAGTGGCCATAAAATCTCACTCACAACCGTTTTCTTAAGCGATAAAATCATGACAGCTTTATTGAGCTGGTATCACGAAAATAATTTTCTACAAAATAATTAAATAACTGTCCATCCCACATTCTGGCTCACCTGTTTTTATTTATAAACGAATGCATGATTAATTATGAGAGACCTAATGTCATCGAAGGGTGTGTGAAAAGTTTAACTGTTAGCACCTTGGCAGGAACTTACCTGTTGAATCTAGACACTTTAAGTATCCTATGTCGTTATCATCATAAAAAGGTATTACTAGGTATTGGAGGTATGTTATTAAAAACCTCTCCTAATAAGACACAAAGCTTTGGATGTTTTTCTACTTTAAAACCATCTACTTGTTCATGATATGCAGAGATTTATGATCTCTGTACATTAATAGATCTATACTTGTAATTCTGTGCAAACAAATCAGCTAAGTAATGTAATACATAATTTAGGGAACATTGAAAAGGATCAACGTTTCATTGACTACACCAGCCAGACCAATTTTGCCAGGCAGATTTGTAAGAAGGTGCCCTGCCTGTCCCATACAAATACGTTTATTCTTTTTCTAGCATGGCTGTTTTTTCTTACATCTGAAGTGTTGCCTTTTTAACGTCTTTTGAGATTGCATTTATTACATAAAGACATCTATAGTAGGTCGTGGCATTATTTGTCTGACCGAGGCTAGCAGAAGGATAGATACTTCTAAATCCTCTTTGACCAACTCAAGGTTGCTTCCTTTTCAGGAAGTATATTCTTGTTTTCTGAGCTCAACTTAGGGTGCATTTGATTCGTAGATCTCAACTATCCAGATAATCCATCTGGATTGTTTGTCTTCAGTACTTTGAACACACTTTAACAATATGGGATGATTTATTTTAAATAGATTGGATCAATGATTATTCTTCCATATATGGAGACAAGACACGCTTGTCTCTGATTTTATTACCAATATTGAGCATAGAGTGTTTGGAACTTTAAGTTTGCATGGATTTTGGATAGTTTAGATGGTGCTCCGGAACGAAACAATGGATGGATGGATGGTTTTGAACCTTCTAAATCATCCTGCTCTGAGGCAGGATGATTTAGATGGCAATCCAAATAATCTGGAAATGCAAAATAAATGGATTTTAGATGGATTTTGATTGGTTAGAGTGGTTTAGAGGGTGCGAATCAAATGCACTATTAACCACCATAAAACCCATCATAACTAAATTAAAACGCATCTTATCCACCATAAAACTTGCCGATATGAAAAATATATATAATGTCATATAAACCAATATGTGTTAATTAATAACAAATTGCAACTCTTCTGTGAAGTAGCATTTCCAGTATTGTTTATCCTACCAATTCCATTCTATTACTGAAATGTGTATATTTCTTTAACATAATGCCTCAGTGGAGTAGATAAAGTGTCTGTCTTCTTCCAGAGGAGTGGCTGATAATTACATTGCGATGACATTGCCTTATTACTAAAAAAGGCTCCTTAGAGGAGAGTAACCATCATTAAATCTCCAAGAGACTAAGATAATAAATATATTATATTACACTGATCATCATACAAATCCTTGGGAATTTATGGTCTGTACAAATAATTTCAGCAACCTGACATCACCAAAGGGTGTGGCTTAGAGTGACATTATAATGCCATTACTATCCGACCAAATACCTCTGATAAGTTGTATTCTGAAAGTGAGTTTAGGGAGTGGCAGCTATTTCAAAAAACTACATAGATGCAGGAATGTTTTAAGCAAAATTTAGCAAGATATTTTATTTGTTTTGACATGTAACACGAATAAAGGTTTGTGATTAGTCAAACTAAATTGCTATCCAATCAGAGGGTATCTTTGTTTGAATATTTTTACAGGATAATCCAGAAAGGCCTATATGTTTTTAAATATGAAACGTGAAGGTGCTTGCTTAACCCTTTGAGTCCTACGGGACGTATATATACGTCATAATTACCTTTTACGGCTCCCATGGAAGAGGTTCCTGCCAAACCTCGGTTCCCAACATAAAATACACTTATATAATGCAGAAAATCTTTTTTCACTGTGTCACTTTCACTATGTATTTTACAAGAAACAGCCAATGACTTCAGTTTATTTATAATCAATTTGGGTGTGATATTTCATGAAACATGGGGATGTACATAGACCTGGATGGTACATTTATCTTCTAAAGAGAGAATAGTTTTATTTTGAAAATAATATGATTTTAGGTGCCTGAACAAAGCATAATACAGTATTTTTCAGTGCCCAAACTTATCAACAAAAGCAGTATTTTCATAGTGTTTCATGATGTACATAATTATACGTCTGGAGAGCACACAGCGTGATTTTGTAGGAGGTATATATACGTCCTGTGGGCACTGGAGTTAACAAACTACCGGAACTCAAAAACGTAGTTTGTGGAACAAGCTGGGACTCAAAGGGTTTTAATTTTGTTTGTCCTTCTTAGTATTAAATTGTTGTTCCCACACTTGCTCATAAGCAAATTAAAAAGTAATATACAGCTGAAAGTAAAGTGACATAATCCAAATATTTTGTCCAGGATTTGTAGATTCATAACATGACGTAATAAATGATGAAAATACATAACTCGAAATATATGAAAATAGCAAAACTAGATAACTCTATTAAGGATACTTGAACCTTTTGAGGACAAATTAAAAAAAAAAATTTTTTTCATAATCCTAAAGATTGCTGTTAGAAGTATAAGAATTTATTTATTTTATTTGGAAAAGGTAGGATACGTATATTTTCCGACTTTTTTTCTTTCTTATTTATTGTGTGTGTTAATAAGGATGTTTATTAACATTTCGAATAACTTGTAATCTAATTTAAAAAGGCACATGGCTGTGAAGAATGTTAATTAGTTATCAGATTAAACAACTTAACTTGTAAACATCTTTGTTTAATGAACTGATAAAAGATATGAAGAAAATTTAAGTTTTCTTGGTACGGTAAAATCTCGAAATCTCGCTATATTGTATTCTGAGCTCCATCTTCAGTCATGGGCTACAGAAAAAACAAACAATACTTTAAAGAATCAGTAATCATTCAACATCAAAACCGTGTTGGGAATGTTTTGTTTTTGCGTAGTTCACTTTTTATCGTCATGTAAAGACTTATCATTTAAAAAATATGGTTAATGTGAGGAATATTATTGCTTATTTCGTCATAGCTATTTAACAGGTGTTTTATAAGAAGAAGCCCACTTCTGGATTATGACAATATATATTTTATTATAAAAAGTTTATCGTACCAGCACTTGGAGCTCATTTCATGAAACAACAAAAAATATAGTTTAATATTTTTTTTCTCCCGATAGCAACAAAAGCAGGTTTATTGCTTAGGTTGGTAGGATAGACAATTTATTAAGCTTTCAGAAAATACATACTTTCTTATATAGATTATTTGGAGAAAAGGAGATATTATTTATTAAATACTGAACATGTGTTCAACTATCCTTAACTTCCTTCTTATTTACTTTCTAATTTGTTTGAAGAAATTGATGAAAAGGCAAAGTGTAAACAGGATATACAGATCGCAAAATATGGAAAGAAGCCAGTGTATCCTGACGAGAACAAAATAAAAGACCATTACAAAACAGTTGAGGATGGCTTATGTTTATTTCAGAATGATCCATTAATTTTTAAGCCCGGGACAAATTATGAATACTCGACATTCGGGTATTCATTAATCAGTCGAGTTATTGAAGGTGCATCAGGTGTTGATTATGTGACGTACATGAAAAAGATTTGTCGAGAGCTGGATATGAGAGAGACTAATGTGGATTTGAACAATCCTCTTATCACTAATAGAGCAAGGTAAGTTCTTTTATCAGAAACTTATAAACACTCTTAAAGCATGAAAGATTATTTGATGTGATTAGCATGTTAAACTGCTAGACCTCAAAATTAACTTTAAAAATTTGACCACAAAAAGTAAAATTGGCAACAAGAATGTTGTTAACGATGTGGCCATTTGGTCAGCTAACCTTATATGATTGTTTGATTAGTTAACCTTATATAGTCATTTGGTCATTTACTCTATACAAATTTGTCACATGCTTCTTGAAATGATTTATAACCTATGCACTGTTTCTATGTTGTGCCAATGTAACTTGCTAGAATGGTAAACACAAAAGGAACAGGCAGTTATTTACTCAGCAAGAAGTAACCAAATTTAAAAAAATAAGCTATTTGACAAGTGGATTGAGCTTTTTCACAAAATTGAAGGAATTATTGAAAATAAACCATAATATTCATAGAACATTCTTTCAGAAAGATTGCTATCTTATAAATAACCTAATACCCAATGCTGTTATATTTTTATATTTCTAAATGAAATAATGAGTTTATTAGAAATGGGTGTGTGTAAATAATGTTGGGTACACAATGTTGGGTTGTCTTGATTATTTAAGAATGAAACAACTATTGCTACACAATATCAAGACAAATTGCATGATATCATTTGTCTCAATTGTTACTGATTAGAGTTGTTTCGTTCTTAAATAACCAAGACAACCCAACATTGGTTACCTAACATTTTACACATACCCATTAGAAACAGATGATGATATTGAAGAAGAAGATGAACTTCGTACACAATTTTCTTTCAAGTAATTGTCTAAAATTGCTTTCTTTGTACAATGATCTCATTGGTTATAAGCTTATAAATACTCTTCAGGAGCATAAAAGAACCCAACCATTGGGATTTAAACTTTTTTCCGTCTGCAAAAATATTGCCGAGGTTACAGTCATATTAACCAAATTACATCGGCAATTGCCGAGGTTGTTCTCAGTATTCTAAAACTGCCAAAGAAAATATGTAAAGTGGAAAACCATGATATACTGAGATATATTATAAAATATGTTATTGTTTTTAATTTAAATTCATTTTCTAATGCTTTTTAGTTCCGTCATTCTTTTTCAAAATGGTGAAAACATTACTAAACTAATTTGTGATGCTCTATGATAAACTGACCTTAAGCATTTTATATGCATATTTTTCACACAAAAGCAAATTTTAATTTTCTTATCTTTTATAAATTTATTGCCTCATTTTTACACATAAAAATATAATATAATTATAATAGTTCATTCTTCACAAAATAATAGTTCAGTCATCTGATAAAAATTCCAGCTGCCATTGTATAAACATTACCTGTCAGTTATTTTAAATTTCTCAGAAATGAGAAAAAAACAACCTCTTGAAGATGATGAAAGATCAACTCTTTGTTCTGCCTGATTCTCACAGTGGTCAAAATAAGCATTTTATGTCAGTTTACAAGCAGCTGGAGTGTTAGAAAAAAACTTTCCTTAATGGCACGAAAAATCGCGGAAAAGCATGTTTTAATGTGGGAATTATTCGTTCCTGTTATGTAAAGTCACGGTAAAACAGTTTTATGGTGTAAGAAACCTTTCTTCATGGCACATAAAATTGCTGTAAAACAGTTTTTTAACGTAAGAAATCTTCGTTCGTAGCACGTAAAGTTGCTGTAAGACCATGTTTTAATATTCGTTTCTGTCAGCATACGTGATAATAGCAAACTATGATTTTCTAGCTTTCAAGAGCTATCGTGAGTGACATTTTACAGCCATTATTACGATATTATACATTTGTGAGTGATTGTACAGCTGCTACTCTGATTTTCTTACTTTAGAAAGCTATTATGTGAGAGTTAACAGCAATACATGTTAGCTTTAGACCTGTTTATGTGTAAAATAATGTAGTTCATGGAAATATATAATACACAAGATTTACTATTCTGATCTGCAAATAAATGTTGATTTTAAGATTTATTTTTTCAAAGAAAACATTGTGTATTCCTTAAAGGAACATGTGAAAGAGCCACTACGATGGTATTGAGAGTAATAGAAACCAGGTAGTACAATTTTTGTCACGTAAATTGAATTTTTGCACGTGAAAGAAGCAAAAAAAGACCCAAGGAATTATCATTATAGTATTATATTATGAATTCACATAAACAAACTCCATGAATACTTTATTTTAAACACAACAAGACAGGTATTTTGTATTTTGGTATATGATATAGCATTATTGACAAGCAAAGATAAAATGAAATATCTTGAGAAGCAATATTCTGTAGTGCTAGTAAAGAAAAATTACTAGAAATAGCATTCAGATGGATCGCGAATTTTAAGTGTTTGGAGAATTTAGGAACGCAAAGTCCAGTTCGCGATCGCTTAATTTTTTGCCAAGGAAAATATTAAAAAAGGAAAATCCTATCGGCAAAAGCCTTGGCAATTTTCGAATTCCGAGGCAATTCCCGATGGCTGAGAACCTTTGTATTTGTTATAGTTTGTTAGTGGCTTTGGGAGATTAAACAACAATAGGTCACTGTATGATCGTGTGATATGCTATTCTATACACTTGTTGTCCATTCCAATTTTTTCTATTGAATTCTGGAAGTACATTTCCCATAAACTTGTACATTATAACTACAATTATGGACAAAAAACAGTTGGAACATTGACTATTTTAGGCCCCATTCTTGTTTAACCCAATTCCAATTAAGTGCCCAAAGAATTTGAATGGAGGTAGGTTATGTCGGAAAACTTCATAGGATTGTACATCCCAATGACTTTTCTTGAGAACTGTTGGAAATTTCATAAATTTCCTATGTGATTCAGAAAGTCATAACACACTAAAATAGCTAAATTCCCTGCAAAAACCCCTAACTTTGCAACCGTTTAGTAACACCATTGGTGTTCTTTTGTACTGATACAAAACAACCTAAAATCATAAACCTTAAGTCCTTGGTAAACAGAAGGTGTTTAGAATTTCCTCTCATTATATATTTGGACACTTTCACAAAACTTGTGGAACACTAGTTCTGGTTGGTAATTATGGTGCATTGTCAGCAGAATTGTAGCTAGTCATGTGCTGTTGATTCAACGTAGAAGCTTATAAATACTCTGTTGAAGCATGGAACAAGCTTTAATAGATTGACAATGAGGTAAAAGCTCGTTAAATACACATGAGCACATTGAAATCTACTTAATAAAGTGAAATCGACAACAAGAACATTACAGAGCATGTAAGTTGATAATACAAAAGTTATATAGCTATTAAGATTTCAAAAGCAAATCTCATGATGCCACTCCAAAATTATAGTTTAGTTTGATGCTTCAAGAGAGTATCTCTATGAGTTTCTGATTTAAATATATAAATGTATTTCATTGTTCAAGGCGGTATAGGTTTCTGGTTTCAATCATTTCGTTCATAAAAATTACCTCAGAATTGTGATCTTTTGTATATGTATTTACTTATTGTTTTGCTTGTACAGATATTACCATCGATTGACGAAGAACCGACTAGAGAATGTACCATATGTTGATAATTCTTACAAATGGGCAGGTGGTGGCTTTTTGTCCAACGTTGAAGATTTAATGAGTTTTGGCAAAGTAATGCTGATGTCTGCAGAAAATAACAACGGTGGGTGTTTTATGTTGTCTTAAATTATATTTGTAGTATCAATACGTTATTTTCATATTTTCATGTTTGTTGAGTATAGAATCATAAGAAATACTAACAATTCTCTGACACTTGGTGTAAGGAACTATGATGAGTTATGCATTACAAGCTTTGAGCTGTGAATCTATCCAAGAAGTTACATTTTCTCTCAATTGTTTCATTGAAGAACTGCCAGTTACCAGTTATTACAACATGTACTAATAAGATGCATGATTGCTGTCTGAATTAGTCCACTGGGTATTTTGCAGGTGCATCACTTTTCATTGTTTTTATGTGAACAAATACACCACATCAGATGTAATATAAACAATAAATATTAATGTAACTTTGGGGCTGTTCTTTTATTTCTCCTGTTTGTTTTATATACCTTCTCAGTCTTCCTTCTTCTTTTATGAGGAACCAGTGGGTTTTATCAGCTTTTACAAAATTTATTTAATGCTATATTTACGATAATTAACCCCCTGGAAAAACAAAACACAAAGAAATGATCAATGATTTTATTCCTCTCCTGGGCACTATGCATGAAAGGGTTAAAAAGAAGAAGAAAGAAATCTGATTATTTGGACAAACTTAGAGTCAAAACTAACTGCTTTCTAAAGTGTTCCAAAACCTGTACAGAAACAAAGTGGGATTTAAACCTTAGAATATAACTGTTTCAGGAAAGTATAGCCTTAGGATCTTTCTGATGATGAACATTTTACTAGTTACATTTTACTAATTTATTTTTAGTAGATACTTTTTACTAGTTAATTATTAAATTACTACTTACTTTTTCATAGTTACATTTTACTAGTTGCTAGTTCCTTTATACTAGTTCCTTTGTACTAGTTACTAGTTATTAGTTACTACTTAGAATTTCTTGGTGGACATGCATGGACATTTTATGATCTATTAGTTGACCATGATAATTGATCACATAAGGATATTAAAAGATTTTCTGGAGCATGTGCGGATATGTTACACAATATTTAATGCATTATTAAATTGAAATTAAGTGTCTCTGCTAATTGATAGCAAAAACCAGGACCATATTC
>JANTOQ010102711.1:0-14698 GCA_027564595.1 Bythotiara depressa | reverse complement strand
ATAATAGATAGGCTCCTGCAGTTACTAGCTTGAAGAGATAATAGATAGGCTCCTGCAGTTACTAGCTTGAAGAGATACCTTAGAATCCTCCTTGTTACTTAAAGTTAGCGAATTTATCGAATTTACGGGGATCGCATTAAGCGAATGATTTAATTTTAGTGATTTTTATATAATAATAAAATCATGCAATTTTGATTGTCTCTTTGTCCTTAAAAATAACAGAAGATGCATGTCTACTTTTGAAATGACGGAAAACTATCAAATATTTGCTATAAAACTAGCGACGATGAATAAAAATCTTTTGCAGCAGAATTTTCGCAACTTTTTCAACTCGGTAAATTCGGTAAATTAAAGTGAAGAAAAGAGTAACTGTTATTAATCGAAGAGCAGCTACAATGGAGGACAGAACTTGTGCCAGTTAAGGCCCTTCAGGTTTATCCTAATTCCGATTAAGGGTCCATAAAACGAGAATATTAGTAGCTGATATTGGGAAACTTGGTAGAATCACCCATTCTAATGCCTATACTTGAAAACCATCGGAAATTGTCCTTACATCACTTACATCACATACATCACTCACATCATGGGCATTGTGCGTTTCAGGAATCGCAAAGACATAAAATGGCTACATTCGATAATCCTCTTTGCTACCGTGCGGTAGGATCATGGTTACTTTAGTACCAAAGCACCTAAGATTCAAGATTCATTGGTAAAATAAAAATGCAAAGCAAAAAGTTTTATCATTTTATCTCTTTATTTCTTTTGAAGCTTTCCATCACTTGTGGAATACTATTTGGATAATTGTGGCGCATTGTTCCAATATTGTTGGTATTACAAACCCGTCCGTGCACATAATATATCGAGACGGGGTGATAAAATAACCATGTCCAGAGATTCACAAGTGATGAAATACACAGACGTAGATAAACATTTCTTTTTCAGATTAAGTAACGACTGTAGGAAATGAAATCGCCTTGATTATCCAGCACGAATTCCTCGAAGACACTTTCCGAATCAGCACTGATACCTCGATGGCACCTTTCGAATTTGTTCGTGAAAAAATACTTCTTTTATTTCAAGTCCTACCCCATACTCGCTCTATGAACACTGTAAGAAATAGGGAATAGACACGAAAGGTCTAAAACCTAAAATATTTCAAACTTATTGTACACGATTATTGCCTCATTTTCTGTATTCAGATAAAAATTGTTGATACTATGAAAAACGTACGACGTCAGCATTTTGCTATAATATTCATTTACTGTTCCAGAGAAAGAAATATTTGGATCATTGTACGAGCGTGCAGTAGAAATATAATTCGTATAAAATAGAACGAAACTAAACGTGTGTAAGTGTTTGTTCCTTCTTTTCCAACCTGCTACCTGTTATCAGATCTCAAGATTACTAATTCGTGTGTTTAAAATAATGTATTTTGCATGGGTGTTACTTTGCACAGACATTACTTATTATGAACCCAATAACATGATATGGACTTAACACGATAAGAGTTAGTTACATTGTACGGACACCAATAACTTAGTACCACTATCAATTATATTGCACGGACACCAAGAATTGGTACGACCATCAATTACATTGTACGGACGTTATGTAGGATGTTCTATGATAACCATTGTAAATGCCATTATAAAAATATTTCAAAACCAGGAACAATTAACAGGTGGTTTACTACCTCTTACCAAAAGCCAGGAATTTTTTCTTTCGTTTTTTGACATCATAATTAGGGTTAAGAAAGGATGATTCTAACTGCCTCCTTGGAGATAGATTCTTCATTTCATTGTAATGTTCCTGAGCAGAAGAAGCATTCTCAATAGCGGTATTGATGTCCATCACTTGGTTACCTAACTGTTCGTATTTTTGATGAAGAGGAGACTTGTGTGATGAAGAGTGCGAGACGTTACTGGACGGAGATTTTGTTCCACTTAATTTAGTGATCGTGTCGTCTTGGGAAGACCTACGAGAGCTTGTCTTAATCGATTGTCCATGTGACCTAAAGTTTTGTTCTCTTCGACCTTGTACACGAACATATCCGTTGCTGCTGCGAGTACTAATTATAGACTCCTCCGTATCTTCCACCCGTTGCTGCCTTTCATGTGTTTTTGATGATAAAACTGGCATTCTTGTGCGGGTCTCAGTCTTCAGGTATCTACTTGGTCGATTCTTAGATCTAATCGCTTCCGTCGCTTCTTCCGTTTTGATATTTTTTGCTACTTTTGAGGAGGTTGTAGTTTGCGACTCGGACGACGATACAACATCCAAATGCTCTCCATCGGAGGGAAGAGATTCAAATTCATCACAAGAGGCTGTGCAAGCCAACTCATCATCGGATAATGGGAAAGCAGAACTGTCAGAAAATTCATTATATATACACATTTCACACTCAGGATAATAACATGCATTTGACGGGTATCCGTTAGTGATTCCGTTGTACATACCAGAGTGGTACCATGATGATGCAGGCTGTCTTATGGTGCTTAATAAGTGATTGCGGTCTTGTTTCAAAATATTTAATTCGCATGCCATTTTATCTAAACTCTGCTCGAGAGAGCATTTGCTCATTTGCAGTTCGTTAGCAAACTCCCGAAGATGTCTCTGCACTTCCTCTTCTTTCTTATAAGACTTTTGAAATTTGAGAAGTTCTTGGCGTACTTCTTTCACAACCACTTGCAAGAATTCATTTTCCTTCTCCAGCCTGGCTTTGGCTGCTACATATTCTTGGATCATCCTGTCACGTGTTACGATATTTACGTTGGAGATGTCTTGTTTCTCTCCCCTTAGCTTTTCATACTCCGTGTGCAGCTTGCTAATTATTTCGTCCCTTTCCTTAATTTCCGCTTCTCGTTTCTCAAGAAACAGAGATAGATCTTCAACTTTCTTTTGAGCGCTCTCTAGTGACGACTTTAACTCGTTTTCCTTCTTCACAAACGCAGATGAGTCAATTATATCGATTTTAGAGGCTTCTGACATAGTATCTTTCGGTTCAACATCTTCAGTTTTAGTCTCGTTTAAAACGGTTACCTTTATTGTGTTGTTGGCGTTAGTTAAATTCGATCGTGCTTCTCGAAGTACTGTTTCCATAGTTTCATTGACGTTCTTCACAAGTGACAATATCTCACGATGCTTTTCGTCAGATGCCGTGTTTTCTGGATGATCGGATAAATCCGTTACGCTGATTGCTTTAGTTAATTCGAGGATACTTACGGCACGTCTCATGACATCTTGATCGGATTTAAACGACTTACGAACTCTTTTTAACACTTGTCGTGTGTTCATGCGATCGTACGTCGTACATTGTTCATTATTATTGTTATTATCTTCCATATTCGCTTCTTCTCCTTTAAGACAGGTGAGAAGAACTTCCAGTCGTTTGTTTGTGAAAAGCATATGGTCGAACATATACTGCCGCTGTTCTCTCAATACATCCAATCGTTCGCTTACTAACTCTATATCTGTGTCTACTCCATTGCAGCTACTATCCGAGAGACAGGAAAGTATTTCTTTCATTTGTTTGACATGTGAATTTATAATTTCTGTATGTGTTTTTATTTTTTCTTTGTTAACTTTATCAGTACACTCATTTAAAGACGATCTCATTTCCTGAAGCTCATCTTCCGTCTTCGTTAAACATTTAATCACTTCAGTTAACTGGTAAGAGAGTGTAGGAGATTTAGTCCTTGTGGGACTCCGTGGTGGAGATTTAGTTCTTGTGGGACTCCGTGGAGGAGAAGATGGTAGTTTGTTATGAAAGGAACGATGAAATTCCTTAAGAACTTTCGCTTCCTTCTTTAAATGAGAAATTTTATTTTTCATGCTGTTTTCCAGCGTTTTTCTACTCTTTAACTTCATTTGTAGTTGTTGAACTCGCTTATTTGAAACTCTCCATTTTCTCAATAACTCGTCTCCCTTACCACTGTTTATATTAGCATGATGAAGGATCGTTTGAATTCTACTCATTAGCTTTGTCAGCTTCTCCGTGTCTTCACATTTGTTTACTTTTAAAGCATCCAAGCCTCGCTTACCTTGATTAATATCACGTCTTGTTAAAAATGATAGTTGCTCACTCTCAGTACTATAGCACGAGTCTTTCTCGTTGTCGTTGATATTATTGAGGTATTCCGAAAGCTCTACGAAGAAGCTCTGGTAACGTTGACTCTCCTCCTGCCATCCTGTAACAATACTTGATAAAGCTTTG
This sequence comes from Bythotiara depressa, assembly GCA_027564595.1. Lineage (NCBI taxonomy): Eukaryota > Metazoa > Cnidaria > Hydrozoa > Anthoathecata > Bythotiaridae > Bythotiara > Bythotiara depressa. The sequence goes on along the minus strand of JANTOQ010102711.1, from coordinate 10,485 downwards.
AATGAGTTTTCGGCCGTTTCTGTTGTCGTCCCCATGCAACTTTCGATCTCAGCGAGGTCCTTATAATCCACGCTCTGTGTTGAACTTAACTGTAGTGACGTCTGTTCAAAATCTATCGTCCGTTCTAATTTACAGATCTGTAAAATTTCTTTACGTTGATGTAGTAACTTTATCAGCAGTCTTTCATACGCCACCAACAAAGTTTCCCGTCTTTCAGTTTGCTTAACATCTGTACTCATCCCGGATTGTAACTTTCTGTTCTGGTCTTCAACTTGTTTCAGTTTTTTCTCTGTTAGTTCAACTTTGTTTTCAAGGGAAAGAATCTCGCATTGTAAGCTTTCAACCTTTCTCGTCATCTCATTAGACTCTTCGGCTTTCTCTTCGCCACATTTTCTCGTCTTATTTAGCTCATGTTTCAACTTCTGGTTTTCACTTGTCAATTGAAAAATATGATCCTCCAGATCATTGTTTCCAGTTTCTATGGATTTCATATTACGTCGCAACTTCAGTCGTTCTTGCTCGTTATCCTCCAGAGATGCTTTCATTTCTTCATTGTCCCGCGTTAATATGTTGATTTCCCGCGTCTGATCTTGATACTCACGTCTCAGTTTAGCAACAGCATGTTGGAGGTTTTCACATCGATTTTCCAACTCGTTATTTTCCGTGGAAAATTGATTTGTTTTTATAATTTGTTCGTGTAATTCATTAAACATTTTGTCGCTTTCGTGTTGCATAACATTTAGCTTTTCAACGAGCTGTTCATTCTCTCCACTTAGATTACTGCAATAGTCCTGAATATTCGCTTTTCCACCTTTGAGTTCCAAGTTCTCTTCGGAAAGTGTCTTTCTTTCGTAATCGATCGTTTTTAGTCGTTGCTGGATCGTGTTTAATTCGATAATACTCAACTGATATTGGTTTTCTGCCTGTTCGACCTTAATTTTCAAAAAATCGTTTTCTTCTCCCAATGATTCGATTCGCATTGCATTGTTTTTAAGGTGATAGTTTAAATCTTTTATCGTGTCTTTGAGATCAATAATGTCACTCGCTTTCGCTGCAACTTTTTTGTACGACTTATCTAAACCTTCTATTAAGGTGTTCACAATCTTTTTAGCCCCGTTAAAATCACGCTTAATAATGTTAATGTTACTTGTATCTCCGCCATCATCGTACTTTTTCTTAAGTATACTTTTACGGAGATATTCAAACAATTCATTCATTTCATTAACGCCATCATTCTTTGCATGCAGTTGATTTTCTAAAAACTCCTCTTTCTCCTGTTCTAAGTCTTTGATTCGACGTCTTTGATTCTCTACAATGTTCCTGCATTCATACAATTCGCGTTTTAATGTTTCCGTCAACCCCTGTGATATTGCGTCTACCATTTGTTTACTCTTCTCTGCTAGACTGCTACTAGGTTGTGTTTTATCAACAGTGAACAAATCCTCCACTGCAATCATACGATCAAGTTTATCTGCCTCCTCTTCAAGTCTGCTGCGAAGAGTTTCCACGTTCACGTTTACATCATCCGAAATTGTTATAATATGTCGTAACGAACTTAAGTTATCTTTCGCATTCTGCCTAAAAATAAACAAAATCGACGCTTGAAAAGAACATAAAACAATAAAGTAAAGGAGAATTGTTAATAATATTGTCCGTAAATGCGTCTATTAGGATTAGAAGTTTTATACTTCTGTATATAAAAGTCCATTAAATATATCTATAAGTCTTAAATAAACCTTTCGAGTGACGAGATTTATAAAGCAACCATAGGGAAAACAACCTTTCGAGTGACGACGAGATATATAAAGCAACCATAGGGAAAACGTCTGATTCAGATTTTGGAACCTTTAATATTTAATAACAACTGTCTCGTGCATGATTTAAGTCACACATACTATATAATATTCTTTGATTTTGACAAGATATTCATAAAGTATTTAAAGATATTCATCCAAGTTATTATGACCAGGGAAAAGGGATAATACAACAAAATCTTCCCGACACCTTTGAAGTTAAACAAAAAAGAAAACTAAGGAACGCTAAGGAATAACGAGCGCTTTACACGCCCAATGATTTTATAGGAAAACTTCGAAAAAGGTTTTTAACGCACTTCCAAAAACTATCTGTGAAGCAGACATTACACAGAATTTAAAGCTCAATGAAAATCCTTTATTATCATTATAAAGCTTTGCCAGGTACTTTAGCAACATTTCAGATATTAAATATTTTGTGGAGCTGTGACACAGTTGAACTTGCATTCCAAGGGTTGCGGGTTCGACTCCCATTCACGCCACATTGTGTGAACCATAGGTCATATATGTTTATATGTTTGTGTGCGCCACAAGTGATGTTCAAATATTTTTTATCTTACATATATTTGATATTTGAAATTAAATGAGGAAGAACCATTCAACGTGGAGATGGCAAAATATATGTTTATTATTTATTTATTTATTTATTTAAATATATTAGTTCGGGCATACAGCTTAACAATAAATCGAATAATCAGAAGCTTAAACATTTTTATATGATCTTCCTATCCTTCCAATTATATCAAATATCCTTCCAATTATATCAAATATTGGTACCGCTTCTTACCATCTAGCGAAATACTTAGCTAAATTACTAGCTCCACTTAATCGATCAGAATTTACTGTTGATAGTACCCATGACTTTGTAAACAAAATAAATCATGATACCATACCAACAGGACATACCTCTTTTGACGTAAAATCTCTTTGCACCAATGTACCATTAGATTATACCATATAAATTATCTTGAAGAGGATTTACGAAAATAAAGATATTTCCACTACAATAACCAAGCAAGAAATGAAAGAGATGTTGATCTTATGTGCAAAAAACATACATTTTACTTTTAGCGATGAGCTATACATACAAAGGGACGGAGTAGACCGGTGTTTGTAGGAATTTCATGGTAGAATTAGAACGAACACTAATTCTAGCTTTAACAACTCATCTAACGTCATGGAAAAGATACGTAGATGATGCAATCGCTTACGTTAAAACTGGTTCAACTGACTATGTTTTATTAGTGTTAAATGATTTTCATGATAACATTGAATTCACTTACGAGCAAGAAAAGAATGGAAAAATTCCTTTCCTGGACGTTTTGTTAATCAGAAACAACAACAAACTTGAAACCACTGTGTATCGAAAAACGACCAATAACGATATATATTTACACTGGGTAAATTTCTGGAAAATGAAATGAATGGCTATCCCAAATGGGTTATTTCGCAAATTGCAAAAAAAATTTTTTAGGGATATGGTCAGGGTTAGGGCTGTTCAAGAGAAGAGCTGTGTAAGGGAAGCATGGGTATATCATTAGCCTGAAGATTGTCAAAGAGTATTGTATGTTGTGTATAAAAGTTTGAGCAATGCAGAAGGAAGTGTTTAGTGGTTTCGATGGAGTTTGTACCACAATTACAAATTGGATTAATAGTATTTTGAAAGTTATGCCTAAACTTGGGCTCTCTAAGGTGACTTAAACCAAGACGAAGACTGGTTAACAGCTTGAGACCTAGAGGATGATGATGTACTTGGAAAACAGGTGCTGCAGATGGTCTTACAAACTTTAACAAATATTTTTGAATGACGTTAGTGATGGAGAAGTTTTGATATTTAAATCAAGCTTTCCCCATTCCTTAGCACAGAACGGAAAGAAAGAAGCTTTAAAACGATTTGTTCTAGCAGTTACGGTATTTCGGTTAGATCTATGGTTGTGGGAGTTCATTCTTGGTTCCAGCAGGAGACATTTAAGATAAATAAGCCGTTTATAAATTTGTAGTAGAAGTCTTCTGTTCCACCGTCTATCTCTTAGGCTCTCAAAACCAAGTTCATTGTAAAGTTTTTCACGTTTAGTTCCAAAGATGGCTCCTGTGATTGCTAAGGAAGCATTACACTGAACAGACTCAATTTTATTATTATATGTCTCATTCAATGGATTGTCATATATTATATCTCCATAATCTAAATGTGGTCTAATAAAGAATTTGTATATATTCACTAACGAAGCTTCAAATGATGATCAAAGGATAATTTATTGTCTAATATCATACCTAGATGTTTTTGTGTTTCCTGTCTAGCAACAGTACTATTAAATGTTAAATCTGGATGTTGTGTGTTATTCCTTTTAGTAGAGAATAGTATTTCTGCAGCCTGTTTAGTAGGGTCTGGATTGAAAGACATTTTCCACTTATATGCCCAGTCCGATATCAAGTTTAGGTCATTATTTAAGAACGATTATTGTCTACTATCGCCTGAAAAATAGAGGTGTCATCAGCGAAAATCTTGACATTAGTCTGTAGATTATCGGGAAGATCGTTAATATAAGTTAGAAAGAATAACGGACCCAGGACAGAACCTTGGGGACTCCAGCCATTATTGTTTTCCATGTCGAAGTTTGGCCGTTTAGGACAACCCTTTGCATCCTATTTGTCAAAAGGTTTTTAATTAAATTGAGAAGTGAGTTATTAACTCCATATGATTTTAATTTGTAAAGTAAACCTTCATGCCAGACTTTGTCAAATGCCTTTGAAATGTCTAAGAATACACCACGGTTCACAAGTCTCAAGGGGAAGCGTCAAAATTTGAATAGATATTTTGAGTTATAGCAAGTAACTGTGAAACACAAGAGTCATTTTGACGGAAGCCTGCTTGACAAGAGGAAAATATTTTGTTTGTTTCTAAATAGATGTAGAGTGTATCATAAATACATTTTTCAAATATTTTTCCGCACATTCGTAGCAAAGATATTGGTCTGTAATTTTTTAATACGTTTTTGCTATTCTTTTCATAAAAAAAAAAGCCGTAACGCTGACCCAATTTAATATTTTGATAATTCACAAAGATATGATCATTATAGTCATAATTCATGACTTAAAAAAATGACTATAGTCATAGTCGTTTCGGGAAAATTAAAATGACTATAATAGTCATTTGTGACTATAATAGTCATTTGTAGGCGATTTACCAATTGGATATAATAGTGATTTTATTAGGTGACTATGTTGTTTAAACATACAGGAGAAGAGTGTACCACTCAAACTTCTTAATTAATGCTTTTAACACCTCCATTTTAACTTTGTATATATGTAACCAAGGTAACTAATAGTTTTATCATGATATTTAACTTTTGTACAATAAAATTTTTACTCTGGAAGTGAGGTCGAATATATAGTATTACGAAATACGATCTCGTTTCCTTACTACTAAAAATGTTTAAGATTCTTGTTATTCTATTTATTAAATAAGTTGTTGTTGTGTACTTACTTGAATACTTTGTCTCCTTTTAATAATTTCGACTCCAATTCAAATATCCTTTGGGACAAGGAATTGTTGCAGATGGATAATTCCTCAATTTCGGTTACGCTCGAATCAATTGCTAGCCCGAACTGTTGTCGCATTTTCGACACTGAGTCCTCCATTTCGTGATATTCATCATTGATGCGAGTGCTTTCGTGAGTTGCGCGTTTCAATGACAGCTGCAAGTTCTCACTCTCTCGACATTTAGCCAGCCAACGCGTCTTGAAATTCTGAAGCAATTTTTCTGTTTTATTGACGTCTTGTTCTTCTAAACGATTATAAAAAATTCTTATATGTTTTAAAATTATAACTAGGTAAGACTCATAGTTACAGTAATCGTTTATGTGTTAACTGCAGAATTAAAACTTAAAATGGGATCAAAATATTGAAAGCAAAATGAAGCGTTGCAAGGTAATTAGTAGTATTCTCTCTCAAAACAATTCCCAAGGATATATTAGAATTAGTTTAGCGTTTGTGATCACCACCTACCTATCCCAGAAATCGTTTGAAACATTTGCTGAAATCCATCATCCACGCCATCTGCAAGCTTACTAATCATTTCTGAGAGGTTTCGGGCGGCACACTGAAGAACATTCCACTGACTTGCTTCATCCATAAGCCAGGTGTCAAATCCCTCCACAGTGCCAAAATAATCATCTGTGTAGCCACCGTCAAAAACATTCAAGCTGCCTGCGTCTTGAATGTCCATACCTGCGCCCTGGTGCTCCTTAAATAGCAGAAACAAATTGAAACTGAAGATTAAAAGTTAAAACGGAAGGCCCATCTAAAAAAGCAATAAAGATACAATAAAATACAACAGAACGTCGCTATGAATGATACAATAAAATACAGCAGAACGTCGCTATGAATGAACGAATTTCGTCCTCATGATTAAACCTGACACGCGGGAACATCGCGCATGAAACGAATGTTTTATTGAATTATCACACCTGACACGCGGGAACATCGCGCATGAAACGAATGTTTTATTGAATTATCACACCTGACACGCGAGACCATGGCGCATGAAACGTAAAGTTTGTGTATTATCACACATGAACGAGACAGGTTCGCGCATGTGTGGCACGACAGATAGCTACGCTTGGTAAGAATGTTGGTTTGATTCTGTTCGCTGTTTTCAATCTTATAGTGGTGTTAATATTAGTTTATGAAAAGATGAAGTAAGACCCCAAAGAGGAACTAACCAAGGTAACATGTGATATATGGTCACGTGGTATATAACAACTTTCTTACCTCATCGCTTACATAGCAAATTTCATTTGTTACAAGATCCATGAAGTTGATAAAATAATCTCTTGGTTTTAAATGGAGCTGAGATTTGTTTTTACGATCGTTGTGTCATCTTTATTTTTATGGATGTTGTGGAGTTTTATTAATAATTTAATTGTATCTTTGATTATATCGAATGAAATGGACATTGAGGTCGCTTTCAATCAGCGATTCGTAAACTTTGTATAGAGTGAAAAGCGGTTGAAAGCAGTTGAAAGAGTGAAGATGATCAACTCATCATCATTAATAAATTATATTTTTTACACAAAACGTAGACGTTTGCATGAAAAATCTATTTCAGTTAAAAACTAAATTAGCTATGAGAAAAAAAACAATCGAGTGATCCAGAAGCAGCCTGCAGAGCTGTTATAAGAAAACAAGTATTTTTAACTGCCAGGAAGTACGTAGTTGAATCAAAAACATGAAATGAATCAAATGAATCAAATGCAGAGTAAAATTGAGCTTTCCTTAGAACATCTCTTTTTACAGAAGAGTGGCTATTTTTCTTAAGCTTGGTTTCGACTTGAGTTTAATTCGCGTTAAGCCTTGTTCACACGGAGGCGTTCTTGACGTTAACGGCGCTAAAAGAAAATGTAAAACTCTCATAGACCATATCATTAGTAACATCACCGAAAAAGTTGTCCTTCATAATGTGTTACTTACTGATGAAATTAGTTACTGATGAATTAGTTATCACGATACACCTTTTACACCTTTTAATATATTCAACATAAAGAAAGACCGATTTGAAGCTCGCTATAAGTGGATTCGTAACGGAAAGAACTTCGATATGAATCTGTATACATCAGATTTTAAGCAACTTCCTTTGAATATTATTTATGGTTTTGATGACCCAGAGGATCAAATCAACATATTAAACACATTGATAACTGACTGTATTAATGACCGTGCACCATTAAGAAGAATAAAATTGACTCGCCCACCTGCACCGTGGATGAACGATCCTAAAATTGTCAATCTACAAAAAGAAAAGGGAGGTTTACGTTTCCAAGCTCGCGATAGTCAACTAGATTCAGACCATAAGAAACATCAGCAAGCAAGAAATAATTTGAAAAAGCTAAAACAACAAAAGCATGGATTTTTCGTAAAACTTTATCTTCCAAGAACCTAAACGTCGTCTGGTAAACAGTTCGTCGAATTTTATATCAACATCAAAGTCGCATCAAACACGATCATACAGAATTAAACGATCATTTTAGTACTTTAGCTACACGTTTAACAAACAAAGAATCTACAATATTTATTAATACTCTATCACACAATTCTGATGATGATAATATGTTCAAAGTGCAACATACTAATTACTACCAAGTACAAAAATCTTATTGGAATTAAAAAACGATTGTTCCACTAGTTATGATAGCATTCCGGTAAAATATTTGAAGCCAGTAGCGGATTATCTAGCATCACATTTAGTGTACATAATAAACACATCTATTGACCATTTAGTATATCTGAATGCCTGGAAAGTTTCTAGAATTTGTCCAATCCACAAGATTCAACATCCATGTAAACTTACGGACTATAGACATATATCGGTATTACCTATCTTATCAAAAATATACGAACGCGTTATGTTGTACCAGCTTTGTGAATTTATTGATTCAGAGGAGGTATTTAGTGCAAGGCAGTCTGGGTACCGTAAAGGACATTCAACAATGACTCTGTTAATGAAATTCAGAGATGATATCAGGAAAGCCATGAATAGAAGTGAGGTAACACTGGCTGTTCTTATCGATTATTCAAAAGCATTTAACAAGCTCAAGCGTTTGAAATTTTCTGGGAACAATATCAGCACCATACAAACAGTTTATTCAAGTTGATGACAAACCTTCTAGTATGTTTGCCATTATATTTTGGAGTACCCCAAGGAAGTATTTTGGGTCCACTATTATTTAGTCTTTATGTGACCGATCTTTCAATAAATGTAACTTCAAATTGCTTGCAATGGCAGATGATACCACATTATATCATAGCTACAAAGTACAGAAGATTAACGATCGTGCAAAAACGCTAGAAAATGACTTGAAAGTACTGTTTCAATGGTCAGTAGATCAAAACCTGTTATTCAACAATCATAAAACCAAGAACATTTTATTTTCAACGTCACAAATGAAAAACATCACCTTAATAATAGAGACGCAAGTAATATTTACCACACAAGTAATATTTACCACGCAAGAAATATTTACCACACAGGAAAGTTTATTGAATGTACCTCAACATCGAAAATATTGGGGATATAGTTTGATGAAAACTTGACATGGAAAGATCATATTAACAACACTGTCAAATCTACAATGTAATCAGAACTCTAAAACAATTTAAACGATTTACACCTCTACATGTCCGAAGAAATCTGGCTGTAAATTTAGTCCTATCGAAATTAACTTGTGGGAATGTTATTTTTAGTCACCTACCAAATTACCAAACAAACCGCTTACAAAGGGTGCAGAATACAGCTGCTGGCTACGTTCTTGGAAAATATGGGAAAATTAAAGAAAACATGGAATATTCTACAGTTAAGCTAGCTTTCCAAACTTTGAATAATCAACTATGGCTAACGTATCTTCCCTTGGAACTTGAAAAGTCGAAAAGATGCCTGCGATCTGACACTGAATTTAAAATAAAAAGTAATGGTGGCCCAAAAAACTTTCGCTCATCAAGCCACCGTATTCAAGTATCTACCAAAAATCATCAGGTGCAGTAAAGACTACAATACATTTACTAGAGAAGCAAAAAAATATTACAAAGGTAAGGCAGTTGCTCTGAGCATTGAACATAAGTTGATATTTATTCCTTACTGAATCCTTTTTTCTAGTTCAGAAACTTATATTTATTGAATTAATACTCAATCACTTTTTCACAAGTTTATTTTCATAGGTTGATTAGTTCACTTACCCGTACATAATTAGTTCTATATTACTATTTCTTGTTTGATTCAATCTCTTACCCAGCCTCTTTGTTCTTCTATCCTACTACTACTACTAGCGTTTATCTTCCAGAGTTTTTTTAAACATTTTAATAAATATTTAACGGAATAAATGTGTGCTTCTATTTTTTATTTTGTATATTTAATTTTTAGGGAGAAGAACCATTATAATGGATCCCAAATAAATTATTGTTATTATTATTATTATTATTATTATTGTTATTATTATTATTATTAAAAGAGTCAACAAGTTATGCCGTGTGAATGGTCGGTGTTAACCGTGTTAGCGCCGTTAACGCGTTTAGCACTCATTAGCGCCGTTAACACTCTCATTAATGCCGGTGTTAAGATATCAAAACTTTTTGATATTTGTTATTAACGCCGTTAAGGTCAATAACGCCTCCGTGTGAACAAGGCTTTAACGCCGTTAACTCTTTAACGCTTTTAACACTGTTAACGTCAATAACCCCTCCGTGTGAACAAGGCTTAAGCAGGTGATTTAAAACGTGTTTTTTTTTTTAACCTAATGAAATGTTAGCAGGCAAAAAATTAACGAGCGAGTTAACGTGTTTTAAATCTCAAAGTTGGAAGCAAAATTATTTGATTTAAAATTTAAAATTTAACGGGGAGCTAAAAATTAAGTATTAAAATAAAAAAAAGCCGATGTAATTCATATTCAGCTGAAGCAAATGGTACAAAATTTGAAGCACTATGCACTAAGTATTTTCTAGTTTTGCAAGAAGAGAAACATGATTTATGTTAGACTAGAATAGTCTTCGGGGAAATAAACTTCGAGGGATGCGTGGAGAAGTTACTGTAAATTAAATGAAGATTAAAGAAAACGACTAATCTAGACTACCTTTATGTTTATAGGAAAATTAAAAATGGCGGATAAAAAAATTATCACTTTTTTT
>JANTOQ010102600.1:0-14399 GCA_027564595.1 Bythotiara depressa | reverse complement strand
TTAACCACCTGTATCAAACATAGAACGTTTTGTCAAAACTGTAGTGCCAATACATTTACTGCATTTATACATCATATTTTTTGTCCGGAACAGTTGTATTCTGAACATTTCTCAGTTTAAACAATAAACTACTTCAAATAAATAAATACGTATGTGCTAGTACCTTCTTTTTTTTTTCTATATTCAAATCAAAGTAATTGCAACAACAGCGTATATTCAATTAGAACAAAAAATATAAAAATAAACACGTAGACATAAACAAAAATACAGGACGGCACAATACTGTAGGATAGGTAAGACACTGAGGTTATATCGACAGGTATCATTGCCTATGACATTAGCTAACAATTTCCATGTCACTAATTATATATTTTGTTTTTATATAAAAACCGCTTAGAACTAATAAATAAATTTAATAACGCTATATAGAATAGTTTTTTTTGGCGGTAGTATTGAGTTGTCAAAGAAGGATTTGAACTGTTGAAGATCAGTTTAGGGGAAACAATAAAATATTAGTAGTAATAGTACCTTCTATCATTCAAACTGACAACTATATTGACAAAAGGAAGGTAACAAACCTGCATCATAACAGTGCTATTCTCCACAATAGTAAGAATACGTTCTTGGTTAACTGCAATGAAATCACGAATTTCCCCAGCCACATTTGCCAAATCACCAGAAGCAACAAATCCGTATGTTCTTGGAGCCTTAATTAATTTTGTAGCGCGCAACTGTGGATGGTTAAAATCGGCTTTGCTAGTACCAGCAGTATAAGCATCAATCAAAACAGCTTTAATATCACCGTTATGAAGAGCTGCAGCTAATTCACTTGTGGTCAAGTATGTAGACTCTGTAAGACAATTATGATGAAATAAGCAATAATATTCCTTGCATTAACCATATTTTTTTAACGACAAGTCTTTATACGACGATAAAAAAGGAACCACGTGAAAACAAAAAATTTCCCGATTCTGGATGCTTACCGATTCCAAAAAGTATTGCTTCGTTTTTTTTCATAGCCCGTAACTGAAGATGGAGTTCAAAATATGGCAATATTTCAAGCATTTTTCCAAGCAAGAAAACTTAAATTTAGTTTGCGTCTTTTATTCATGAAACACAAACAAGACGCAAGAGATTTAATAAAGAGGAATTGCTCATTCAGCATGTTCTGTAAAACAACACAATTTAATGTTTTAATAAGTGATAATCCTCTTCACTGTACTTGTAAGTTCTAGATTGCAAGTCCAAATCAGTACCACCGTGGTACATCTCCACTTGTACAACAAATCCAACGTGTCTTATGTAACACACAGTGCAAAAAGTAACATGAAAATCAAAATCAAGTTGCATTAACTTACTTGTGTTTACTTTTCCATTTCTTAAAATTCCGAGTGTTTCTTCAAAGGAGGCATTTATAGCTCCAATCTAAGTGAAAAAAATAGATATACATAATAATGGTAAATAATTTAACCCTGTAGTGTATGTTCTTTATAATTTCTTTGCTATTTTGTTATTTCCAGGGAGTAAATTATAACAAATATATGGTAATATGCAATTTGTAAACGTTGACAGAAACCACTAGTTCTTTACCAATTTCCCAATAAGAAACTTACTGTAACAAGGAGGAATAAGTGCATTAAAAGGTTAACCAGAGGTAAACATGGGAAAGGTGAAATAAGTCGTTTTTAAACAGTAGTCTCTGTAGATTCTCTTTTGCAAAGGTGTTCCTCTTCCTCACATGTTTTTATGTTCTGGGCTTGTTATCCCATAAACATACCTCCTGGATATATTAAACCTCCATGTGGAAAGCTTTATAATTTTATAAACCAGGGGGTTCACCTTTTACATACAATAATTAACTCCTGGAAAAAGTAAAGTACCACTACGGATAAAAATTCGTTTGAGAAATTAAGAGAAAGCTCACGCTTAATAAGAATAAGAAAGTGTGTGCAGAAAAACGGTAGGATAGGTTGTTTTGGATATGTTGAAATGATAGGTTATGATAACAGGCTCAAATGATTGTTGATTGTCAAGATGGTAGATGTATGCCTGCGATGACCTGGAATGAGTGTATGAATTACCCCAAAATAAATTTTGAATGTAAGTGTACTAACTCAGGAAAAACAAGATGGTAAGCTACGCATGACGATGCGATGTGTGTAGATAATACATAATACTTTGCTAGGTGTCCAGGTCTTTCAAAGCATTTTTTTAAATCAGAATACCTATTTGACTAACTTACTTACTACGTACTTACTAAACAATATACTAGGTACCTCTAGTCCATACTCGAAAGAGTAGCAGTGAATGCAGTTGACTAACTTACTACATACTTACTTACTAAACAATATACAAGATACCTCTATAGTAATTTAAACACAATATTTGATGAAAGGATCCTTTTACAGGATCATCGCTTAGAGAATATTTTTCCAAATACATTTCTTCATCCTATCTATATTCCTTTAGCAGCTGGCGAGAGTGTGAGAGTTGGCACACTTCACATTTTTAATTATAAAGCAATGCTAACTAAGAGCAACAGTATTTGAAGCAGACAAAAGTTTGAAAATTAAAGTTAAAAACTATTTGAGACAAATTACTAGCATGACAAATTCTTCAAGGCAGCTCACACAAGTTTGAAGAAATGGATGCTGTTAATAATTTATTAAACATACAACACACACCTCTGACCCATAGATTTTAACTTTAGCATTATCATTGACGGATGTTATTGAAGATACTATCGCACCAATCACCAAAGAGGTCATTATTAGGCCTATAAAAATCCAGATAACGGCAAATACTCGAGCCCAGAAGCGACGAGGCACAAAATCTCCATATCTATAAGAATAAGAAATGTTAGTTGAAACAATCAAAATCGCATTCAAGCGAGCTTTAAAAAAGTGTATTTAAATATAACTACACAACATACCCATGTGTTCCCTGTGTTATAAATGCCCAATACCATCCCTCTTGTATACCTCTAACCCACTTGTCTGTGAAATCGATATTTTCCAATGAATTGTAAACTTCCTAACAGTAAGAGAAAGGATACATTGCAAAAAACTATAGTACAAGTTTGACTAGGCAGAATCCCTTTCTTAAACAACACAATGTCACAGTTTATATAAACTACCACTACGGTTGTAAACAGGAAAAATGAAGCAAAATTATTTAAATTTCCCCTAAGGCCCAAAAACAAGCAATACAAGTCATAACAAACATTCTATTATACAATTAACTATAATTAACCACAATTTACCAAACTCCACACAATAAATCCAGCTAGAATCATCATTAGCAGGTTGACAAACAATAAAGGCCATATATCAAACACCATAACAATCATATCATTAACTACTTCATCAATTAATTTATCTTTTGCAATCAAGACAACACCAGGATGTGCAATCAATGAAATGTATGGATAACCCATGAACATATCAAGGTTTTCTTGACCAATAACTGGGAAGGTGAGATCGGTGAACTCATCAATTTCCTGATAAACCTTCAGTGGATTTCCCCTTTCAGCAAAAACCTTTCTACCATTTAGGGATTTGTCTAGTGTGGTGGTAACCACACCAGATGAACGTTGACAATTGCCACAAGCAAAGGAAACCATGTCATCAATTATCTCAGGAAAAACCCCAACAAGTTTTTCACCACTGGTTTTAGTTATATATGGTTTTATTGTATAGTAATTGCTAGATACAATTTCTGGACATCGGCACGTTTCTAAATGGAAGCATGTATGTATTATTTTAAGATGCAATATAGCACATAGAAATGTCAGGTATGATTAATGCGAATTAATCGGACCAATGAATATTTACCATGATCATGATTTTACCTACAGACAAACCTTGAAGATTGACACAAGATTGACAACTTTTGTCAGTAGAAAATTGTTACGCAATGACTCTGTGTAGTGAAAGCAAATAACCTTTCAATAGAAATAAACCGTATCACCAAACATAATCATTAAATTAATGTATGTGGCACTAATTATTTGTGTTGCAACACCATAACTTTTCCAATGTTATTACAGATGTGGGGATGAAGCAAAAAATCTATCGAAATGTGTTAAGACCGATATCTTGACACAGAAAGATTTCCCGACAGAAAAGCAAAAAAAGTTGAAAATTGTCAACTGCAAATTTATTTTGGCTGGAAAAAAACATTGCAAATATAATAACTGCGCATGCTCAATTGGGAAATTTCCTCTGTCCTCTGAAAACCTTTCTGAGTCAAGATCGGCCTTTAGAAACGGAAATGTCTAAACAATGCAAAATGCAAATATTATAGGTATGATATATTGGGTCTATAGCTATATACATGGTTGCCACCTGCACACTTGATATAGGTAGCACTTAGCTGATATATATGCAGTGAAGTAAAAACAAAACAATGAACACCTAAAATATGTTATACCTGCGATAATACTTGCTGCAACACCATCTCCAAACTCATTCACAGCAAGTACTTTAATGTTATATTTGGTGTTTGAAGAGAGTTTCATTAGTGTTAGTGTAGTAATAGAAGGATGGAGCATAATTGTTCTTGGGATTGCTTCCCTTACCACAGTTGCACCACGCTGTTTCATTTGATAAATTACCTTGTACCTTAACAAATCGCCATGAATTTTGTCCACAGGTGGCATACTCCAGCGTATTGTGAATCGTTCATGGGTTTTGACTGGATCAACTTTTAAACCACCAGGTGGAGCAGATGGTGCTGAAAAGGAGCACATTGGAAGTAAAATGTGGAGCCTGTTACATACCTAAAGTCAGTCTGTTAAATGACCAATTAACGGTGAGGATATAATGCTAATGCCCATAAATTGACGAATCAATTATTATTTCTGAGCGTCATATCAAAGAAAGCCATCGTGTTAGGTTTCTTAGAATATTGTACCTTATATTTCCTTTTCATATAATGTTCTATCTGTGTTATCTTGTCCAATATGTACTTCCATGTTTTTTATTGGAAAATATGTTTAAGATCTATTACCTATTAATCAGTGCCATAGAAACCAGGGGTCTAGAGTTTACTTTTTAATGCAGTATATATATATATACATATTATTTGTGTGAGATGAACAGTTCTAAGATTATTCATTATTCCTATTTGAACAACATTAAAACCACCACTTCTATTCTACTCCTAACGTTCTGTAGAAGATTTAAGAAATATATACTAGATACTGCACTTTGTTTTTAAGAAATAACAAATGCCCTAGAGGGACATTTGTCTGATAATATATTGACAGTGGTGGCTTATAGGATTCATCCTGGAAACTCCCATTGTCTATGTGCAAATGTTTGTGTGTTTGTTTAATGTAGGCCCACCCCATTATATATTCATGGCTACAGCGCAAATCAGCTAAATAAATTAAATTTACTCACGAGAAGACAGTGTTATTGCACATGCCTGGTCACAAGGTCCATTTCCAACACTGTTATATGCACAGACTTTAAATATATATGTCGACACTGGAACTAGATTTCCAATGAAAACGCTCTGTTCAGCGAAGTAGACAGTGGTGCTATTTTGATATGAATCATTGAAGTAACAGGAAACATTGTAACCAAGAGGTGCTCCATTCATATCTTCTCTTGCAACTCCTTTCCATTCAACAAAGGCTGTAAATGGTCCTACTCCGCTGACTTTTACATGCGTTGGAGCAGCGTCTGGGTCTAGAACAATTGTAAATGTAGTTCAAACTACGTCTTTATAAGACAGTGTCAAACAGGTACTTACCAGTTAGCTGGTAACTGACACCGTTTAATATGTTTGTACAAAAGGTTTAATTACTATAAAAATCAGTGTACATGCAGCAAGCAACCCAGGGTTCAAACCCACATATTCTTCCAATGTGAGGAATTTCTTACATGTCTAGTGCAAAATCATAGGCCACTAAGCCATACATGCAGGCATCAATCTCTCATTTTTTACACTTTTCTTTTAGATACTAACATTAATTGACAATATGATGCCAATAAACTGTTGAAAACCATCACATCACAGTTATTAGCCATCAATCTTAAAACAAACATTATTTCTTGTTATAACTGATGTACTTAGATGGAAACACTGTAAGTTCGATGAAAAGTCATGACAACATTAATAATAAAAATAACATAAGATTCAAGAAATATTACTTTGTGTTTGAACTCTTTTACATTCACATCTATGTATAACAACCACTTCAGGAACTATGTAAAATTAATTACTATAGGCAGGTGGCCTTTTTATACAGGGATCTAATATTATACCATACATAAAATCCAGTGTTAAGGTGTGTTTAGCCATCAATAGCGTACATTTCAAATCTAATTTCTTTAATTAAAAGAAAGATGCAAGAATGGTTATCAAAAAGAAAACCTACGTGCAAAAAAATAATATAGAATATATTAAATCAATTGTATCAATTGCAAGGGAATATTTTGGTCTTTATAAGTAATTTTAGTGATCCAATCCAGTAGAAACGTTCTTGCAAGCACTAAGAGTGTTTTTACAGAGAGGTCTCTATAAATAGAGGTGGTTGAACAGTAATGAATCAAGGTGTACCAATCAAGGTGTGAAAAATATCAATTACAAATAATGAAATAGCTTACATGTTTCCAGTGTATATTTGGAAATAATTGAAGATGCTATACCATTCCCTAGTGGAGTGTAGGCCAACAGACGGAAAATGTATTCAGTGCCAGGTTTCATGCCAATCAAAAGAGTAGAATGATTTCCACTTGCCAGGCTATTATATGGTGCAGATGAATGCAACCTTTCCCGATAGAATAGAATATAACCATTGATGAAACCATTGCGATGACCAGCTGGTACATCACCCCATGAAATATTGAACGAAGATGGGGATGTAGATATAATAATTATATCTTTGGGCGGCAATGTTGGAACTACAACAAAGACAAATATATATATACTATTTTGAATTTAGACTTGGTTAGGGTTAATGATTATGGTTTTCAAAGTCCATTCAATGTATTCCATATTACTACCACTATCCTGCACAAAATATTTGAGACTTGTAGTTTTAGGCTCCCTTCATGTTACTATTTGGTTGAATGACCATAAATCTAGAAAGGGGTTAGGTGCTGATGGGAAACTCAATAGAGTGCCAGTGTATTTTCATCAATAACAATGTGAAGTGTTCTTAGTACATTGATTTTCCATCAATTCATTCGAAGGCAAGCAAAACACCCCACCCCTCAATGCAACTGTGTTGTGGGATCATAGTTACTTTGGTAAATAAGTACCAAAGATCTGTGAATTGCACGTCAACAGCCAATCTGAAAAAGTTTATATAATAGATTCTTTATATACAAAGGCACTATTCCATTATGTCTTGAAATCATTCTAATTATTTCGGCACCCTTTCTCAGTATATTTTTTAAGCTATAAGCATGTGCCCCAATAGTTGTTCTTCAAGGTTCTGCAGGGCCTAACATGTATATTTTTAATTTTGGTTTCCATGTTTCTTTGCATTACTCAATTAGCTTGTTATATGTTTTCAGTGTCAACATAGATAGCCAGAAATTTTGTCTTAAATAAGTACTATTTAATTAACGTTAAACACTGTTCTAAATAATATTAACAATCGGAATATATTCCGCTAATATTTCTTGACAATGTTGATGTATATGTATTAATATTCATAAAATATAATTTGTTTTAAACTGAGGGAGGTTGTCTTGGACTAATGAGTGCAGCAATCAAACTTAAGAGTAATACCAGTCAGTGTCAGATAAGCAAAGGTAACAGTTACATTTTCAGTATTATCTGAGAGTAAAGACAAGACTCTAATTATTAACAATGCACCACTACCATTATTTGTGACAGTTCAGGGCATTTTACTGGATGGATAAAGGATGACTAAAACAACATGCAGAATGTACACTTACCATCAGGTCCTATGTGAATTGATTGCATATTAGGTTTAATCGGCAGTTTTCCTATTGCTTGCTCGACGTCTATACTATCTTGAATGTAAATAAATTGAAACGAGTCATAATTTGTAAAATGAATGGTGAAGTTAGCAATGATACTGCCAGATCTGGAAGGTAAAAGGAAAGAAAGCATTAAACATTGTGTAATTCAGTGTTTGCTGAGTGACCATATTTTTTGTCTTCTTGAGCAAAGCAAATTTCATAATTCAAAATAGTTCAAATTAATGATAATTTATTCAGAACTAGGGGGTCTTATCAGCTTTACCAAATTTATTCTATATCATATTCCCAATACTTAACCCCTGGAAAAAGCAAAATAGCAAAGAAATTACTAATGATTTGATTCCTTAAGACATCTAGATGCACAATTAATTGTGATATAAAATGGGTTACTGATGAAGTAGATAAAAATGAGAACACGTGATAGGTATACAAAGATTATGATAGCATCTTCGCCTCAGTATTTGTACTTTCTGTGAATCAAGCGATATAATAAATTTGTCAAACATAAAATACTTACTTTGCAGAATTTAACATAACTGACTCAATAGAACTATTGAAGTCATTACTAAACGTCTTGTTAATCTACAAAAAAAAGCACTTTTGTTTACATTATTATTCCACTTATTTCATGTTATAAGGAAGTAAAAAACTTCTTAAGATCTATTTCCACTTTTTGTTCTGATAAAACACATGTTCAATAACTTTTCCAAATTCCACCCTTGTGGAAATAGGCCTTTATCAACTGTGGAGCTGTTGCACAGCAGTAAGAGATTGAACTTGTAATCCAAGGGTTGCAGGTTCGACTCCCATTCATGGCACAGTGTGAAGGATGACCTCTTCACAAGAACCATAGGTCATGTTTTTATGTTTGGGTATGCTACAAGTGATTCCTATAATGCAATATGCGAATGTGCTTCTGTGGTGCAGTGTTGTGTAATGTGCGTGGTTGTAAAGCTCTCTGAGCTGAAAGCTAAGAGAAACAAAATCAACTGGTTCCACACAATCTGTTCTACTTCATAATATACGACACAACATGGGAAAAGGTACATGGAGTCTTTTTTCATCTAAAAACTTGCCATGGTGTTTTTGAGGAATGTTTTTACCCATTTAAAAAAGACTCTTGGAGTGTTTTATGCTGTTTTGTTTGACAGGAAGAGGGGTTTATAACTGAATGTATTTTAATTACCACTTTTCTTTTTTCTTTTATTCCCAACATTATAGCTATTAACAAATTATTTTAAAACAATAACAGTGTTTTTGATGCACAAAATAAAAATAAGTTAAAATACCCCTATTACAAAACACTCCACATGGGAATTATTCTGTAGGTGTATAATCTTATGTATATAGTTTGATACTAGCCTTCTAAACTGTAAACTGGAATGTTTTAATATATATTAATATTACTATTCATCCAAGAAGAAGAATAGATCTATCAAGAACGCTTTTAATGGAGTATCATTGAGGTAGGGAGTCAAGAAAGATTTTCCACCTTTACTTTATTAGTCTTCCTTAGTTCCCAAAACATTAATACCTAGAACAGGTACACCGAGTCCCCACTGTTGTCCTTAGTTCTATGCTCTATGGTTTCTACTTCTATTAATACTACTTTATGTTGTTCTGTATTCTCTTGTTGGTAGTCCTTTGTTCTATTATCATTATTTTTTGGAAAGATGTTAAGTATTATTAGCAACAGTCACGACTTATATTTCACCCTATCAAAAGAACACATCATACAAGGAATAAGCTATTTTAAATTTTATTACTCAACTTCCTTCTTTTCATTTCCAAATATATATATATATATATATTTTAGAAGGAGATCAGTTTGCAGCAACATAGCCATCCAATGATATTTAAGTTCTCATCCTGCATTAAAATATCTTAAAATTTTGTAAGAATAATTTAGTTATGTGAAAGCATGGTTTCTCTTTGCTATAAACTTTCTGAAGATGGATATGTTGTACAAGAAAGACAGAAATGAGACAACATGGCCTCTTACTAAAAATATCCCAGATGTTTAGGTTGTGTTTACAGAAACAAAACACTTCAGTGACACTAAAACACACTTCAATATAACACCAGCATCGCTGGATTAATTATTGCATTATGCTGTTTGTTAAGGGGATAATGTCCATCTATTAGTTTAGTTTTTAATTTTTCAAACATGCTTTATAATGCATTTTTTCATTTTTGAATGGGAAAAAGTACAATCTATATGTTTTTATTAAAATAACACATGAACCTCATTCATTAATAACTGTGCCAATTGCATGAAATCATCACTACTCTTGTCTTGTAGTTCTGGCGAATAAGGCATATCAAAATGTACTTCCATTTTAGCATATGTTTCTAAATGAAAACACAACAATGTGTCACTCAATATATCTACAAAACTGATATACCTAATAACACATACTGTACATAGATGGAATCTTGACCACTGTGAAAAACATTGTTACAAAATTAAGTATGCAAGCTACTGAATTGGCCATAATATTGTTTTTTTGCCATTGTTAACCTATTAGCTCTCTTTATCTAAAATTATACTTGTTAACATTATCTAGCATTTATTTTCATGATATGACAAAGCTTTTTATTTTTTAATGACACAATGATGTAGTAAATCTAGCAGTATGCATTTTAATATGAAAACAAAAAGTGTTGTCAATCATGAGGAATGTTAGTCTGGAATAGTGACAACTATGAAGAACCTCACGGTGGGTGGGAGAAAAGGTACATTGCTCTAGATTATTGAAAATGTAATTCATTGATGTGTTTTGCTGCTAATATAGTCACATCTATGTTTTGAAAAATGGTTTATGAAAGTTCATCCACAGTAACATTTCTAACATGGAAATTCTTTCTAAAGGAGTGAAACATCATTAATCAAATAAACAGCAGCTCTTTAAAGCAACAAGTCATATTAATATCAAGTTAAAATCTCGAATATTTATCTCCATAAATTTCTCTATCCAGAGTTCTGGAAAGGTAGAATCTCTGTCAATTATAATATCACTTGCTTTCACCACAGTACATTCACCTTGAAATACAGCTGTGTACACATTCATCACAGTACATTCACCTTGAAATACAGCTATGGTACAGTATGGTATAAATTTATTCCAAGAACACTTGGCATTCCAATAGAAATAAAGTCAAAAAAAAATCTGACCAGAAAAGGAATTTAAATACATTTATATTGAAAATTAATTGCACTTATATCAGCTATTAGGCTGTATTAGGACTTCAAGTACTATCTACAAAACTAGTATTACTAGGACAGATAGCAGCATGGCATGTGATAGAATCTTCTGCTTTTCCAGGACAAGTTTTACCACCATAATATGCTTTTGAACAAACTCTTTTACGAGTCATCTTTCCATTGTTACAAGGTTTATCACATGCTGCTCTTCCACTCCATGCACTCCATACTCCATCCACTAAAATCAACACAGTTGAATTAGTTTTTAAAATATAAATAGCAAAATAGGATCATACAATAGGATGTTTTAATTTAAAAAAAAAGAATTTAAAGATGAATTAATAGTAGAAAATAAATACCCGGACAAAGGTTCACATTGCATATGCTGGACTGACTTAATTCACCAATGCACTGGCTTCCATTATTAGCTGGAGAAGGGGTGTTACATTGTCGTGCCCTATACTTTCTTCCTCCACCACATGGTGCCGTACAGTGGGTCCAGCTGGTCCACCTAGATAATCCTCCATGAGCTATTAGAAAGAAATCAAGAGTACATTTTAGGGTCCGTTTTTTGGTTGATATTTTATGCTCTGAGTGCTCCGTTTGCTCTGAGTACTCTGAACTAATCCTTTTTTACCAAAAAAAAAAACACGAAAAAACTGCCTCTGAGTGCTCTCATTGCTCTGACTTTGTCACATGTAGTTTACAAGAAATGTGCTGAATACATCAAACTACTTGCTAGAATCTGTTCCGGAATTTACAAAAACTGTTGTTGTGTTTTGCATAATTATGAAATGTTTTCATACATATATAATTTATTCAACAGAGCATTAAGAAAAACGAGAGCAAAGAGAATCACTTCTGAATACCAAAAAAATGCAAATATGTTCACAAGAAGGTTTGACCATAATTGGTAAGCGGAAAAACTTCTGAGTACTCCCAATGCTCTATTTGCTCTGCTCCAAGAACACAGCAAACAGAATCAATTTGTTTTGCTCTCAACATTCTTAAAAGTACAAAAAAACGGGAAATTGAGAGTACTCAGAGCAAATGGAGCACACAGAGCATAAAAAATTGACCAAAAAACAGACCCTTATTATTAAGTAAAAATGAAAATGAAAAAGAAGAACTTGGATTATGGACATGGTGTAGCCAAAGCAGATTTTACCATAATTTTACATGAGAAATGGTTATTATGACCTGTTTTCCACGTTTTGCAATAAGCAACATAGATTACATTTTTCGAAGCAACTTCTCTGTTAATTTTGAATCTACCAATTGCATGTGAAACAATGGTAGACAATATTTTACCATTTGGCATAACCAAGTTCTTTATTGATGGTTAAATATTGTTTAGTGTAACCAATCTCTCATGTTGTTTTCTCTTTTGTTGTCAAATATTATACTTCCAATAGGAAAAAGGACCGAAAATTCGGGTTGATTCTCAATTAAGTGAAGACCCCTTATGATGTTAACATATTGATCAGATGTTATATCATAAGAAATAGTAACCGCTTATCACTGATTTGATGGTCAAGCCAACAGATACACATCAATATTTGTTGACCACTTCTTGTCATCTACCACACTCAATCATGGGTATACCAAATAGTGAAACCTTGAGGATTAACAGGATTGTTCAGAGGTCAGTCTTTTTTTATAAGAGGTGTAATCAGCTTAGAAAGTGGTTTTAAGCAAAATATGACAGTGATAGAAGGCTAGGGAGTATAAACAAGATGAAATACTCGATCAGGTATGTGATTAAAAGAATGAAAATGTCCTCACTCTCAACATTTCATACCACCCAGCCTATTTTCAGTTATCTCAAAAGGAGAAATATAACAATGTGTTCCCCAATATTCCACTTGTGGGATTTAATAGAAGAAAAAGTCTGAAATAATTACTTACCCTGAGAGGAAATGTGTTAAATGCAAGGGGCGCATTGCAAAGTATGCAATTATATCACAAAGACTACCTCGTGTACTTATAAGAACAAAAGACAACATACACTATCAGAGGTGACTAAATGAGCTGTAATTTCACAATGGTAGTATAATTAGTGCAGTGCAAAATACGTAATATGTAATATGTTGGTAGTACTAGCACTATATATTTTAACAACTATAAATGGCTACCATAAATACAATTCAAATTTATCTGTTCCTCAATAATCATTTCACACGCAATTCACCAAAAATGACCACAGAGGTATAAGGACTGGAGATTGACACTTATTGACTAAGCCAGTCATGGCAAAAGCTTATGAAGAGAGGAGTCATTTTGGTTACATAAGCTAGACACTTTCACACCTTGCGGATAATTGAGCATTATGATTCCTTTGGTTTTGGAAGATTTTTGAATACCCACACAAGTGTTGATACCACATGTATACAAATGTTACATTGCCTCACTTAACTTCCTGGATGTGTCAGAGGAACCATCTTTCTGTGTTGGTCATGTCCAGAGGTATGTCCTGAGAGACATATACACATATCTACATAATAACTCTTTTTTTATCAACCATGCAGAGCTCATTTTTAACTTTTAACTATAATATATTTATAATTGTAATTGTTTGTTTTAAACACTTTTCACCTTGTGATGGTATATATATTTTAAAACTTTGATGACATTAACTTTGTCTCTTTTAATTGTCGCATATTTAGTACTTAAGTTTAATCAACTTAGCTGCAAATCCTCTTCATCATTCATTTATTTCTTGTATCTGATCATACAAACTTTTTAATTTCAACTAATTACTGTCAATTAACTTCACAACTTAGTAATTTAATTCCTTTGCTTATACACAACTTTTTATTGTTTATACATACTGTGAACTTTGTCAACACAATGTGATTGTGCCTCTGGAAGCAGCCTGACTGTTTTTCAGATTTGTTTACACGTTTTGTTCTGTCTACCAAAGTATATTGACATTATGAGTGACTGAATTTCTGCATCTGTTATCAAAGTTTCAACAAAATTATGGCAATTTATTATACCATGTGCAACAACTTTATGACTTTAAGGTAGTTTTATAGTATTGCACTACAGAAATATATTACCAGGGTTGCACAGATCGCGTACCTGGAGTACGTACGAACGGCTATCATTGCCTACTGAACATGTAAGTTTGAAAGCAGGTACGTCTATTTTAAGCTATAAAGTACATGAAAGTTTTCTTCTTGGCAATCACGTACGTGTATAAATTTGTCATGTCATATCATTTT
>JANTOQ010102489.1:0-16215 GCA_027564595.1 Bythotiara depressa | reverse complement strand
ACTTACTTACTTACTTACTTACTTACTTACTTACTTACTTACTTACTTACTTACTTACTTACTTACTTACTAACTTACTTACTTACTTACTTACTTATGACTCTCCTTGATTTAACTGAAAGAGGAATATGTTTTTTCTTACAGGGTCTCTAACTTTTACTTAGCAATTCGTATCCAGAAAAATGAATCAAAACTGTGCTAATATGTTGCTATTCACGTGGTTCGTATTTTGCGATATTCGAATCACTGCTCCCTGGTGTATATATATGTATATATTTATATATATGAACCCATTACCTACTGCACACTTGTGTACTTGCTGGTGAGATTGGTTACCCAAGTAACGAATCCGCATCTTAAGGTACATTATAATATACACATAAATATATATATATATATGTATGTATGTAAAAGAATCTTTCTCATGTCAACACAGTCACATTGTTAATGCCATCA
Source organism: Bythotiara depressa (assembly GCA_027564595.1). Taxonomy (NCBI): domain Eukaryota; kingdom Metazoa; phylum Cnidaria; class Hydrozoa; order Anthoathecata; family Bythotiaridae; genus Bythotiara; species Bythotiara depressa. The sequence goes on along the minus strand of JANTOQ010102489.1, from coordinate 15,759 downwards.
ACAATCGTCATTTGATCAATTATGATGATGTTTAATGAAGTAGATCCTTCGCTGCGCTGTTCAGAAACGATATATCCAAGCAAAGAAGTTTAAAAGTGAAGCTGGAAGTTCAAGCTATTGTTAATTCGCCGTGATAAGCTCGTTTGAGTCATTATTATGATTGCAATTGCTCTATTCATGAATAAACAATGCAATTTCGTTTCAATGAATCCACATATTTTTATATATTACGTCCTGATTACTCACATTTTTATTTTAAAAATAAATCGTGAGAAAGAGGATGCAAGCGGTAACAAATAACAAGAATATGAATACGAGCATATCTTTTCAGAAAGTAGTAAACATATATATTTACACGGTTGTTATTTTATAATGAATAAATAGATAAATGTTCATATATGATGAGCTGACGCAGGAAATGTATCTGGAAAAAAATCAATAACAACAATCATTGCACCAAACGTACATATCTCAAAACAAAAAGTAATAATGTATTTATTCCCAGCCAAAATTACGGCTTCAATGTCTTTTTAACGTCTTGACTGTGGAACAGTCCTGGTCAGTAACATTGAGGAGTATAGATATCAGTGGCCACTTTATCAGTAATAGGTTCATACCAAGGACTTTTATAAGCATCGAGTTTAGAATTCCTTGCTCAAACATTAAAATCACATATGAATAAAATTAATATATGTATAATTCCTATGTATTGACGACTCCACCTTACCTCGATTAAGTAATATGTGATGGATCTCTTTTATTCAAGCAGCTAGTAAAATTATTTATAGAGCCAACAACTGCTGTCTACTTGGTAGCTACCTAACGTTACTGAGACAACAATGGCTATCTTGATTGGCCAACTATCTGCGGTTGAATTTTTAATGATAGCGCCTTCTTTAGGTAGAGCAATAACCACGATACTACCGATTATTCAATATATATAGATGTTCTGTGGGACCAGCAACGGTCCTTCCCAAAGAGAAAAATATGACACCGAAACATATGCCTAATTTTCAATCCACAGGGTTTTTCCTATCTATGGAGCCAACTATGGCATGTATACAAACTGTAAACGTTCTAAATCCCAATCATGCAAATGAACATGTACATTTGTACATACATAGTTATGTGCATTTCCTAAGTTACAAATGAACAAAAAATAAACAAGAAACAAATTGCACCTAGTAGATCAAAATGTCCACATATATTCATAAATAATATCCTATAAAACACACCATGAAATGCAGGGTACACGTTTTGCAAAGCCCAGGAATATTGAAAGGCTAAAAATAAATAATCTCAGAGAAAAAGCAGTTCAATAGGTAAAATAATTATAGCTTAAACAAATGTAGCTGGAAAGACAAAAATATATGTAATTACTTGTAGACTCGCTGAACGTTATTTAAGAATAAATTTAATCTCATTTCAGATTTTCACATGATTTATAAGATTAGGAATTCAGCCAGAACTAGATAGGGAATTAAATCTACTTTATAAAATTTAGTGTTACACTAAAAGGCACTTGCACATTTTTTTTACTTCAAATAGTTATATTAAATAACCACCTGTTAAGCTGATCCTGTCTAACATGTCTCTATAATTTAGGGTGTAATCAAACTTTTGTTTCAGGTTTTGTATAGTTGTGAACATCTAACTGCGTAATAGCTCCATCTCGATCTCGTGTATTTCCATTGACAGGCCTTTATACGATTGTCACCTGCTATATTTAAACCCACGTTTTATTTCTACTACACATGTCCAGTGTTGGATATTTGTCCTGACCTCCTGGAGCTTTGTTTGATTCATAAAATATTATATTAACATGTCTTGCGATATGTTCTTCAAAAACAAAAACTTTGCACCGTCTTCCACTAACAAAGACTTTCCATGTGTCACTAAGTATTAAATATTAAACATAATATATAATAAAGACATTCACTTAGGTTGTTCTTTTGCTAAGATGGGTTAGCAAGCAACTCTCAAAAGGTAATGGTTTGAAAGCTGAAACTGCCTGACTACAATTTCAAATAATATATAATATAATATTACAAATAATATAAAAACACCTAGTTATAAAACCAATCTCAAAATGTCAAGCAAGAGATACCATGCACATGTGGATAAGCAGAAAATATTTATATACTAGTACATACCTGTTATTTGCAATTCTTGCATTGTCTGCTTACTAAAGCAAAGTTGATGTATATCATATTTTGACAAACCTTCAATTTAATCATCATATTCCCATTTTTCCAATCATGAAGAAATCCAAGAAAAGTTTCTTTAAGCTACTAATATATTAAAAATATAGAAAAATGTTTTTTTTATGAATATTTATTGATGAGCTGAATAAATATATATAGTAGATGAGAATAAATATGTTGTAAACTTGTAAACTACTTTATTTTTTGATATCTACAAAAAAGAAAGTGAACGATGTAGCTGGTGGACTGAAATAGAGAATTCCCCTAAATTGGTAAAATGACCTAATACGCCTTTGTTCAGGGCTGGCTAACGCCATGAAAATTGAAGTTTATAACGTTAAGAAATTTCAATCTTTATTCTCTTAGAAATTGTAAACATTGTTCATTTTGCTAGCTACAGTTTTCTATATTAAATTAGAAGCATGATACACTTGTTGTATGAAAAAATAAATACAAACTTTTTTTTGGAAAATGTTTCTCAGATTAAAGCTGTACCTGTTTCACTAAACAAAAAAAGCGTATACTCTGGTAGGCAACATCTCTAAATATCTTAAATAATACATGACAGTAATATCACTCTTGCCACAAAGGCTTTAATTACTTATTAATCAATTAAAACATATACTCATTTACAGAGTGATAAACAAATATTCTAACCATGCTTGTAAAAAAATGCTTATGATTTAAATTGCATGACATATAGTCACGGAGCTGAAAGCAAAAATTTGGGGTAGATTGTGCAATTTTGGGGACATCCTAAAACTACATTCAAATGTTTCTGCAGGACTTATGAAATAATATTGACTTTGTCTGCCCAACTAATGTTAATTCATTAACATTAAAAGAATATGACAGGTTTTTTTGAAACATGTAAGTGAGGTTAATCATTCACCACTCGTTGCATATAATATGTAGCGTACTGCATATAGATATCCCTAATCCGGTACGCATTTTGTACATCGAACTACACGAAGTGCTTTTCGGTATTATAAGAATGAGAAAATGAATTATCTCTAAAATTCTTTAACATTTCACTATATTCACTTAACTATCATTTATATATACACTTTTTCATGACCTTTCAAATGATGTATTTCATTTCCTGTAACGATAACTGTGAAATTTACGAAGTTTTAAAGTGAATCTTCGTAGATATACAGAGCAATTCGTCCGCCCACTTTGAAGCCATCCTGACCTCAGCAGAGGAATTTCTACAAGGCTTTCCTTTAATATCTATACAAAAAAATAAGAATCTTGCTTCTAACGTCAAAACAAATACTGACACGGTTGCATTATGGTTTAATTGTATAGGTGAGCCTGGGTTTTTAGTATAAAAACATTAACTATCATGGATGGTATAAAACGACGGTATGTTGTCGGCACTTGTGACGTAAATAGTAGCAGGAAAATTTAAAAGATTTCGGCAACGCTGTTGTTTTATAAAGTGAATGGCGGTCTCTTTTATCCCAAACAATAGGTTGAACTTCCAGCTTCGCTTTTAATTTCCTTGACCCAAATCCATTATAATTTATACATAAATATATATATATGTAAAATAATCATTCTTACATCAATACAGTCACATTGTTAATGGCATCAATAATCGTCATTTGATCAGCTACGGTGATGTTTACATCCTTATCTGCATTGCTCAGAAACGATATAAACGACGAAATAATGAACCTTTAAATTTTAAACATAACGTCAAATACATCTTGTTGTTCTTGTTCTTGATTCCTGAGTTCGAGCAATATAGGTTTGGAGTACTATCTTCAGTCTCCGATAGCTGTCCTAATTGATTTTCATGTATATATTAACTTATAGACTCGGAAAGAAATACATATGACTTGGGTAAGAACTCCCTAGATTTGAGAATTTCAGAAACATCAAGACCATGCTGCTGAGCGTCCAAAGTAATTTTTAAAAATCTGGACAATGAGGCAGATGAAATAAAATCATATTTTCCCGAAAACCTTATTATTTACAGTGGATACATTTTTTTGTTTGTCCTCAGTTCGTCTAAGTGGAGAGTTGCGGGAAATGAAGTTACGAGAAGAAAAGTCGAGTGTTACAGAAAACCACGCCCACTTTTTCATAAAGCACAGCCATTTTTCCTAACTATTCACTTATTTACACAATCGAAATTTGGAGAGCTACGGCAACTGGTAACTCTCCACTTATCTTCGTCATTAGGAAAAAAACAAAGAGTCAGTATTCCTTTTACTGGTAAAGCGCATGGAAAAGGTTTTCTGATTTTGATTTTGATAACATTTTCCTAGTAGCTCCTTTAGTTGGTTGTTCAGGAATGTGATGCCAGTATTTCTTTTAAAAATACGATTTGTGAACCAGAAAAAGGGCACCCTAAATATCTGTCTGAATTCGAAACACCTTGAATTTGCATAGCGAGCAATGTGGTTAACTTTATGAGCAGGATCAGGAATGGGAATATTATTATTTTTGGAAATGTTTATTACTGCTGACTTGACAGACCGACATCCCATGTAAATATATTTAAAAAAGAGAGGAAATAGTCGTATATCTGGTTGAATGGTTAGGCGTGTTTCTTGTCCAAGACTGTTACTTCTAAGTAACATTGACATTGTTTCTCCACATTGATTGTTGCTTTTCATCTCATCAATAACCGGACTGACAACGGTTTCCTGATATAAAAATGAAACGAAGGTATTTTTATTTTATTTCGGAACACAGCTAAAGTTTTAATTAAAAACTTGAATTATATCCAATCTGTTTTTTCGCAAAGTAGTGTTTATGAATTACATTTGTATATGTTTATATTTTAATCTACTATTGGTTGTACTACCGTCTCGAAAAATGGATACAACGTAAAAAGGAATGCGGGAAGCAAGTAGTTTAAAATGAAGCAAATTGGAGATACATGCTACTAACAAATAAAAAAAATATGTTGACAAATACCGAACGACATGCAATCTGTCATGTTTGTATTTCCACCTTGATTTGTGGGATGTTAAAAAGAAACAAATTAAAATGGGAAAACTGATACGGATTAGCATCCCTGCAGGAAGCCATAAGTAACCATACCGTTACCAAGGGTTCAGGCCAACGCAGCGTATCCGGTCTTAGGCGAATAAAAACATGGATACGTAACATCTTAAAAGAAGAAAGAATGAACAGCTTATCATTCCTATTTATTAAACATTTGTTCAACTACATAAATAAAACAACAAATGTCATACATGACAACAAATAATGACGTTTTCTTCATATTGTACTGTTGTACTATACAAGTCATAAAAGAACAACAGCAAATATGTATTTGTAGTTGTAAATGTATTTCAAATATCTATAAAGAGATGTATACAATAGTACAAATAATGGTTTATTTAATTCTAGATTAACTAAAACTATGAGCCGGAAAAGCGATATGCAATATACAATACCTGGTAACAAAGGTTGCATGTTCAAAACAATTTCGTTGGGTTTTATTATGACAACGGACTACATTAATAAAATTACGACCACAAATAATGATATTTTCTTCATATTGTACTATTATAATAGTATGCTGCATACAAGTCATAAAATAACTACAACAAATAATAAATAACGTTGTTATGGTAATCCACTCATATGATAAAAGTCAATTGTTTGTAGCCTTTTTACATACGCTATTGAAAAGTCGTTTCCTTTTTATACAATAAATTGTTTTCCGTTATACTAAGATCTATAAAGTAAAAGAAATAGGATATTTTCGATTGACATAAGGAAGTAACAAATAACAGATATACAATAATTTATATTCCTTTTTTACTACTATCTTATAGGCCAATAAAATAGGTTATTGTTTCACATAAGGTAATTAACAAATAACATTGTTTCGATTGCTTTACCTATTATAAAGCATTCTTATTTTCTCGTTATAGTTATGGATTCCCTTATCTAGTGGTTAGATCTATTGCTATGCGATTTGGTATATATACATGATAAAACATAATGCAACGTGTAATTTCTAGGTATGACTTGAACATGGAGGCACACATTCCAAACGTCAAAGTAGAGGGTTATAGTGATATGTAGTGTAGTGGTACGCGCCTTCAATTTTCACCTGTGCTTTCCAGGTTCGATTCCTGACCGGAAAACATTGGGATAGATACTCTACTCTGATACGCTTGAATTGAAATACAGGCTTGCAATCCCATTTGGAGCATTCGACTGATCGTACACTGGCATCTGGAAGGAAGTTAACTGATTCATTTATCACTATCGATAAGTTATATAGGTAAGTATTTAATGAGGGGCAGCGAGGACCCTAACCCTCAATTTCTTTTTAAACAACCCACGATTAAATTATCCAAATGAGCTTAAATTTGACAATTTGGCAAATACATATGAAAGAAAAATTAAATTAAATTTTTATGTTTAAGTTTAACTTCATGTGTATACATTCTTATACTCGTATCAACTTATTTTTATTCACTTTTCAGTCGATGCAAATAAAAAATTTCCGCATAATTCTTCCGATTGCGTCTCTTCTTAATTTATTGCATAACTTAATATTTTCTGTTGTGGCATTACGAAAGGCGAGGTACATCTCATATAAGAGATACGAGTTTACAAAGTTTTTTTGCGTCAGATATTTCTTGCTCATTAACGTATTAACGTGCAAACTACATACAGCGTTTCACATGAAAATTTCAATCGTGTTACGGAATTATTAGACAACTCCCATGAAACGTTGTATATAGTTTGAACGTTAAGGATTTTAACGTGAATGAATTTTTATAATAGTCTATGTTATACTATAATAAAGCTCTTACATCCTGTTTGTAAAATCTGCGAATTTATTCTAGTTAGTTGGAAAAGGGCTCTCTGACACTATAATAGCTAAGATTAGTGTTGCTGACGAAGTCCCTATGACAGCAGGTATTTATCACGACACGTTGATAACGGAACCTCAACAATATGCTACAGTATAACATCAAAGAGTTCGAAAAAATAAAATTTATATTAAACTCGTTGACTGGTTAAAAGATACTACAGGTGGTGGCCATATAGAGGTCTATGAACATACTGTCGTTTTTAATACGTAAAACATTCCTTTATATTTATCGTATTATATATTTGTTCTAGTCCAATTAATATAAGCTATTAGTTACATAACCCTTTAAGTATTGTTGGTTCCGGAAATGAATCAAAACATTATCAATTTCGTTGTTGATTTATTTATTTATAAATTAATTATTAATTACATAAGAGCCTACTGCTGATAATACATAATGGATTTTCGATGGGAGTATAGCAATATTTACAATATGCGCGAAGTTCAAAATTAAAATAATAATAATAATTTGTATTCATCATCGCAAAGATTTCACAGACATTGATGTTTTTCCACGCTGTAGGCGTTAGATTTACACCACAACCTCCTTAACAGTACAATGTCGTCTGAGTGACAAAATATTTTTATTTCTGAAACAATTGCAGTGCCGCAGTTTTATAAAGGTGTGCTTTATAATAGATCAAGGAAATATCATCATCATGAAGATAAAAGACGTGGTGTGGTTCATTGTATTTGTTTCTCCGTTTTGGAATGGGAAATCTGTACACGGTAAGAATATTTAATTTCTAAAATAGTTAACGAACACTTCAATCCTATAATGAATATACATACGTCCTTGTTATAATTTGATAATGAAAGAGGACGTTTCATCTGATCAGTGTACAGAGGATATCATTTCCCGTCTAATAAATCAACCGTCCCATTTTACTGGTGGGGAACTTTTGAATATATAGCCGCTAAGAAAGACTAAAATCACATTTACGGGCCTTTACAAATCATTTGTTAGTTAACTTATTAAGTTAACTTTTCAAATTTTCAGAGCCATATGCTGATACCAGATCACCCAATTTATTTATATTACACTTATTACTAATAAAGTGCCACCCTATTAAACTACATATAATTATTATTTAATAATTTAGGAAAACTACTTTTCATTAATGCAATATAAAACCTTGTCTTGACGCGTTGCAACCTATTTTATTTTCGGGCAAAACTAAATTTAAAAAACAACTCGTATGTTTACTAGAGTTACAAATTACAAATTATTTCTAATTTGGGTGTCATTAACACAAAAAAAACACTGTACTATTGAGGTAACAAATTAATAATAAATAGAACAGACTGGATAAACAATACCTAAGGGAAAAAATAAAATGAAAATATAAATAATATTATATTATATATTATCTCTTTCCCAAACAATAACTGCAGATCCATTCTCACCACCTTTGATCACTATAGAAACTTCACTTTTATTTTCAAAGTATTTCAATATTTTAATGCAAAAAAAAAAAAAGTATATTTTTTGTTTGTTTACCTATAGTTAAGTTTATTAAACTTTTATGAAGAACTTGTATTGTAACCTGTATTCTTAACAGCTTTTACAATTTCCGTGTTGAAAGTTAAAGATTTGACGGATGCCGCAGCAAAATACGTAAATATATGTTGTTGTGGATTAGCCTTCTCAATGTGTATATTTCTAGTTTTATTTTTACCCAATATGGTAGCTATTTATGTAAACAAAGTTTTCTTACGCATTTAAGCAAGAACAACATGCGCACAAAACTGGGGGACCAACGTGTCCAGTTCACATATATGATCTCTTCAAAAGAAGAAGACCCGGGAGTAATAAGAAAGATGACTCGCATTAATTCATTAGGATGATATCAGATCGACAAATTAAAAGCAATCTATGGTATTTCGGCTATACACTCAAAATAGGCTTTGTAAATTTATGGCTGGTACATCTTGGTACATTCGTATGGTAGTTGATCCAAACTGGCTAACCTTTGAGTTCTAAAATATTTATTTATTTATTTATAGTAAAATATTTATACAGGATTGCCACTCAGTACTAAAATACTGCGATCACGTAGGTCATGTCTAAAATAAAATAAATATCAGTAAATAAATATCATAAATAAGTATCAATAAAGTAAGTATCAGTACGTTGCTGAATAACTATGTACAACCGAGGCATGTTTCACAATTAAGTGCCTACAAATATATTGAGCTGAATCCATTCTTTGTGGAGTTAAGTAGCACATCAAACCGTGTTTTTAATATACGTATATACCAAATCACACATCTAGTAATAGAAATAGAAATAAAAACCGTAAACGCCGTCCAGTAATCTTAGAACGCGACCATACATTTTTGTGTTCGAAGTTCCAAATATGGTCATTGTAAATAAATATTTGGTGTAAAAGGTATATATCGTACGAATAAGCCAAATGAAGGAAATATTACGTTTTGTTTTCTGTTTAGTTTCCATGAGATATACGATATGAGATATACCTAATAAGTAAAAAGAAAGGTGACTCGCCATCACTAATATATTATTTGTTTACAAAAATAGCTACCATATTTGGTTGCTACACACTGAAGGTTATTATAATTATATACTGGACCGAAGCTAGGGAGTTTTCAGCAAATCAAAAGGCTCCATGTTCTGTATCGAACCGCTTAAATCGGATGCCCTCGGCGTAACTTAGATTTTTTTTATATTACCAGGAAAAGAATGTATCAAACAGTTATTATTGTACTAATGTTCGTAGTATAGGCAAGGACACACAATTTGTAATATTATTATAGTTCTAACAAATAACTTGTCTTCTAACCCAGGTACATATTGAACGGGAACATGACTAAAATAGTATTTTTACTCAACACATTTTCTTATTTTTAAAGTTCTTCTCAAGGCTCCTTAGTAGGACCCGATAAGAAATTGGAAGAAACACCTTTAAAATGGCTCATCTACATTTCATACGTGTTCTTTGGACCACGAGCACCAAATTTCGACTTCGATTTAATAACTATAAATGCTGCCATAGGAAGTACAGTAGTGGAAAGTCATTTCATAAACACTTTAACGAACAAAGCCATTATGGTATGGCGGACTGGCTATTTACGCTAATAGATAAGGCCAGTGACATTGATTCCCAGAGAAGACATTGATTCCCTGAAAAGAAAGGAATCATTTTTGGCAATTACAATTAAACTCCTTCATACAATATGGTCTTAATGAACACTTCCATACCGAAACAATTTGCATGGGGGATTGTGTTTCTTGGGATGTTCTATGGAGAGAATACTATTTTCTCACTTTTAGCACCCTGAAGGAGTGCCTATATTTCAACCTAATTCTACAATGGATAGACTTACTCCGTTAACCCTGGTTATGATCTCCCATTATATACGCCTGGGATGGATGGCTGGTGTGAAAAGACACATTTTATGTTGTTTTGAACACTTATACAACTTCACATACGTTTTCCCCATATAACATTTTAACGGTATTTAACTAATAGTGCTTAGTTTTAGATTATTATAATATTTATATTTTTACCATAACTGTATATATCTTAGATAACTTAATTTTTACTGTATTATAACCTCTGTACTATTTAACAATATAGGACTTTTTATGCTTTTTTTACAATGTACGACTTTTTAAAATAAACTCACCTTTTTATCACACGTTTACTCCCACACAGATCTCTATTTCGATAGTATACAATTTGATTGATGTCTACTTTCTGACGTTGCTCCATCAGTGTAAATTTTGCATCTCTTTCGACGACATACCTAAGCTATCTGGCCTATTTACGTCCTTATGTTGAAAACAGTTGCAGATTTGCCAATATATTTCAGGTTACTTAGTTTATATTCCGTAAGGAAGATAAAATTGGAACTTTTGCATGTAAGATTGTGGCAGATCTTAAAAATTCTCTTCGTAACATTGCTTCGAAAGGAGGAAGTTGATTGTACCTGTGTACAGCATAGATTTCCCGTTCTGCTTATACAGGGTAAACTATTACAATATTGTTGCTTCCCAAGATGTCAGGCAAGTTCTTGTTTTAGAGACATGCTCTAATTGGTTGGTCATGAAATGGGTTAAGTTTGAGTATATCCATACATAAAATAATGCTCGTGTTGTTCCTTTCAGCGAAACAGATTGCAGAAAACTATCTTCCTGAAATTAATAAAAATCCTTCTGTCTCACAAATGACAAACAATACGGTGACAAACACCATTATAATACGTGATGTATCCAATCCGCTTAAGACCTATGTTGAAGCAACTGGTGGAAATAAAACAATAAAGAAAAATGTAAGTAAACAGAAAATAATGGAAGACCTGTATCAAACGGACAGAGTGGGGCGTACTGTTGGTGATAACAATGCCGATCCTTGGGAGTACCCATGGAATGCTTTGGTTAAACAAGGTACAAAAGAATGTGGAGGTGTTTTAGTGCATAGTTGTTATGTTCTGACAGCTAAACATTGCGTAGACGTACATAAATCGCAGATTACAGTTACCTTTGGAAAGTTTTCTCACTCTTCTAATTCAGGAAGGGATCAAGTCCGTAATGTCTTGCATATATTTAAACATCCAAGTTTGGATGTAGCATTACTGCTATTAAAAACTTCCGTTATTATCAATACGCATGTCAACATTATCGACATAGCAACACATATTCCACCCGTTGGAACTCAGGTCAGTGTCACAGGCTGGAGTGCATATGTTAATGGGGTGAAACAATATGCTGCTTTCCTACAGAAACATCATTTACTTATTGCTGACAAGCGGTTATGTCAGAAACAAATCAATACATTTTCATACTACCTTAATGCAAACGAAATATGTACTGGCGTAGGGGAAGTAACAAATGCTGTAGCATGTAATGGTGCTCCTGGTGGACCATTAGTTTGGTTTAATGGAATAAAATTTCTACTTATTGGTATTGTTGGTCACAGATTTAGTTCGTGTCCAAACTATTTTGAATACCAAGTGTATTTAAATGTACCAAGCATTCAGCAGTGGATTTTGTCTCTGTTACCTATTGCAACACCTGCTGCGGGAACTCCATGTAATTGTTTGCAACCAGTAATTCGATATGATGGCACTTCAATTCAAGTATCATACAATGGTAAAAACTGTCTCATTGAACCAATTAAAGGTGAATATAAAATAAAGTTTTTTAACAATTTTTACATTCTTGAAATATGAACTCAAGTTAGCGCCGACAGTGAAAAACAAATCAGTAACGTTCTGTTGATCCTTCTATATAAATGTTGTTTTATGCCTTCAACGAATATTTGTAAACGCATTTTGTTATACATTCACAATTATCAATATAATTCTGAATAATATATTTTGCTTTACTATTTGTTATTTAGTATGCGTCCATGCATTTGTCTCCCGGAATCAATATTATGAGAAAGCACAAAAGGCCATCGAATGCCCTCTTGGTACTTGGGATTCTTGCAGATGTAATATTAAGACACCTAAACTACCCGCTGGGGTCAGAGCCTTTGTATATCAAAATAACTTTTATGTTACTCCACTCTCTCCTGGAGTATGTTCTGCTGGTACATTTGATGGAACGCGTTGTTTAGTATATTCTGCCCCTAAGGGGACAGTGGCATATATATCTACAGGTAAGTTTTTCAATGTAATATAACAAAATATTCAAATATATACTCTCATTGTGAGAAGCATTTATATATACAGTTTGAAAGCAAAATGGCTCCTTACCCATAATGTTCTTAGGCCGCTTATTCCCACACCCGCATATCCATTTAGTGATAACGTTTTATAATTTAACACTGGTGACATGAAAATTTGTGTCCTTTCTTGGAAATAATTTGGGACAAGAAAACTTAGTTTTCTCGATTAACAGACCAACTGTTATTTCATTGGTAACCAATTTTGTATTTCTGATTATTTGAAATGTTCGTTTAACTAATTATGTGTGTTTCACAAATAAAGAGACGTATTCCATTAAAATGTTTTTTGCCAAGTTCCAAAGGCAACAGATACGGATATTTCTGTAATAATAACTAAATTATGTTAATTACGTTGAGGGTACAATTTGACTTCACTTAATGACTGTGTTATAATATGTCAAAGTAGTAGATTAGTGAGGTATTGTAGATTTACTTTATAACAGCAGGTGACATTGTGCTAAAAATGTCCTTGTATATTGTTTTATACAGGACACGTATTTGTATGATTCGTTTCGTTTGAATACTAATAATATACTTTCAAACCATGCTAACGTCAGTAAAAATATTCAATACTTTTGATCGCCGTTATACCTGATATTCGAACTACACAAAAATAGAATTAAATATACTTAACTTTCTACTCATACGGTAAGGTTTGTGTTTAATTTTGTTACTTTTTAAGTGGCCAGAAAACGACAATTGATTACATAGAATATTTACGATAAATTGTTTTCATGATAAATATATCCGTAAGATAAGATAAGATAAGATAAGATTTATTCCAACGTTTTTAGTCAAACAAAACACATTCTGATATATCTTGACATTGAAATGGCTTAACACTATGCAAGCTAGTCTTTTGGGGGATTATGGGGTTGGGGGGGGGGGGGATTACACTCCTTTCAATAACCTTTGATATAAACCTGCAATAACAATATAACTTGGTACATACATACCTGGCACAAACCGTTTGGTCAAATTTGTATTTTGATGAAGTCATCATTGTGCATCAAACACGCTCTCACCTACTATACACCAATAAATTTGAATAATGTCGAGTTGATAGATATTCAAGGCTTTTAAGTCTTTTAGTATTGATCTAGTTGGTGACATAAGGTCCTCATTAATTATAAGTCTACTAGCATGTTTTTGTTTATTATGTATTTTCGTAAGTTTACATGGATTAGTGCTTGACATAGCATATGTTAGCATAATTTATGTAACTATGAATGAAGGAAAAATATTTGTGTTTCAAGCATTCTTTATTTAAGAAACATTTGTCTTTGTATAATATGGCAATATTGTTTGATATTTTACTTTCTATGAGATCAATATGTTTTCTCCATGTGAGATATCGTCTAACAGAACCTCAATAAATTTTATTGCATACTCTCTTTTGATTATTGTGTTATTTATAGTCAAATCCGGAAATTTCAATGGAATAGTGTCAGTTTTGGAGTTTATGGAGGAAAGCATAATTGGTTTTTCCTGTATTTAATGATAATTTATTTGCTTTGAACCACTCATTAACATGTAGGAATTATCGGTTCACTCTTTGAAATTGAATATTAATATTTCTGTGGGAATAAAATAAATTTGTACCATCAGCAAACATGGGTGTAATTTAGGCTTTTTGATGATTTATACAAGTAATTGACATATAGAAATAGAAGAGGAATAAAAGAGGTCCAAATATTGATCCCTGCGGTACTTCACAAGTAATGTTTTAATATCTGGTTTCTTCTTGTTCATATGCCATACATTGTTTTCGTGAAGAAAGATAACTCTTAAACCATATTAAGCTAACAGTTCGTACTCCATAAATTGCAAGTTTAGCAAGCTATATTTCAAATGCTTTTTCATAGTTTATTAAGAATAGATTTGAGGAAGTATTAAAGTCTTTGAACTTTTTAGATCTCTTACCCATGTGTCGGCGATACATATTGTTGGTCAGCTTGATAAAAAGAGAAGTGTCGTTACTGTGTTAATTGATCTCAAAAAGGCCTTTGATACAGTTGGTCATCAAATTCTGCTAAAAACACTCTGGTGTTTTGGCTTTCGTGACACTTCTATTGATTGGTTTGAATCATACAATTCCACCATGATTGCGCGACGAAGAAAGATTGTCGTTCTAGATTGCCAAAAACGGCCATAAATGGTATTGTTTTGGCCCTTTAAAGCTTAATTAAAAACATCAGATTAGCACCATAAAATGTATTGTATTTCTTTAACATTGAGACGCCGACCAGTGAGGTTTGGGACATGTGACTTACTAAATCGCTTTTAGCTAACTCAGAAAGTACCACAAACAGTCTAGTACTACAGTCTACAAAAGTACCACAATCTTACAAACAATTGTGTTGTCAAGTGTGTTGGGGACAATACTCGATTCGTTTTGTTGAATGAATTGTTTATTTTTGGGATGTTGTACATAGGATTTTCAAATGTAAAACCTCATCCGTGCTGCTTTAATTTCCCACATACATTAAAAACGTTTCATATTTTATTTGCGTTTTCATTTCGTAGCACTGTCTAAATGTTTTTATGGTAACATAAGTGTATCAAATCCTGGATTAAATTCCTAAATATATGTCGCCCACAATAGTTGGCCGACTAAGAAAAGGTTTCGTTTTGCATCGCTTAAAAAAGCCATAAACCGTGTTGTTTTGAAAATATTTTAGTGCTAATTTAATAATCTTTAATTTTTACAAACAAAAAACACTACTCTGAAGATTATTATACCCTTCCAGCCCCCAGCCCCTCCCACAAGACCCCCCGTATCCCCTTTTCAGGGGCCCATGCATGTGCTGAAAACTTAGGTTTGAAAAAAACTGTCACACTCATAACACAAGTCGCTCTTCTAAAAATAATGCCACACTCCCAATAGTTGGCAAGTAAATTTGGCAAAAACATCTTCAATTTCTGAGCTGCAAAAACATGGAATAACTTGCCAACTCATGTGACAGATGAAAGAAGTTTGTTAAAATTCAAATTTTCTATT